>JAZAYU010000074.1:1045584-1245267 GCA_038501625.1 Corbicula japonica | reverse complement strand
TTTGCAAATAACCTCCCTTGAAGCTAAAGACAGAATAAAATCCAATTGTTAATTTGCAAAATATTTGATTTTAATTTTTATTTTTTTTAACCCATAGTAATAACACCAACAACTTCAAAGATAAACATATTGGTGATCAAATTCCTCCAGATATTTGCATTCACTGGCATCCTTATTGCAAAATAGTTTCTCATTTTATTTTGCTTAGTATATCAGTTTCCGTTTTGGCTTAGTATATTTTCTTGAGATGAAATAACCTTTTCCTCCATATATACACTTTTATTGCGTGGGCGAACAGTTGAGATCTAGATCAGTCGGCACATCCTTGCCATCTGATCAGGATCTAAACTGTTTGCTTTTTGATTTTTAGGTTATTTCTGACCAAAATGCAATCAGTGCAGATTCTGATCAACTGTTCGCTCACGCAATAAAGGTGTATCTTTTGAGGAAAGGGTTACTTATCATGTTGTTTCATCTCACAGTGATCTACACTGGTTGCACATGGAGGAAAGGGTTAATGGTTATCAGCAAGGTAGAGAGGACACTTCAGTCAAATCATCGTCACAATCAGTGTAGGTGTACGTATCAGTTAAATCGTCCGTAGTTATATCGTCATACTCCGAGTTAAATTCCTCGTAATCTATAAAGTCAAACATACCCAGGTTTCTTTCGATCCCTTTTGGTGGTTTCTGGTCTTTCAAATTTTTCATTTTATTTTCAGCATAAATCTTATTCAGTTCCGATTCTTGAGGATTCTCCGACTGCGGTTTCATTCTTAACCTTGAATTTCGACTTGAACCCGAACCCGTATTTGCACTTGTTGACCTTGAATTTGACCTTGAACCTGATCTTGACCCTGAAGACAATGACCCTTGTGACCCTAACTTTTGTTTCAGTATCTGACGCTGCTGCTCAAGATTTAAAACATTGAGATTCGCCAGTGGTACGCTATTAGAAGCGTGTTTACTACCAGCTGTACTGCTTCCTTCAGTAACAACAGCGCCAAGACTTGCTACTTTTTTGGTTTTACTTGGTACAGCTGTCTTCTTTGGGCCTTTCCCTGAAAATGCACTTACAGCTTCACTTTGACCTGCTATTGGATGATGCTCCACTTTAGCAAGGCCAGGTCCCGTATGTGGTCTGCTTAATTCCTGATTAACACTCGGATCATACAACAGTTTATGATGAAATGTGTGGTCTTCTTCTGCGGGAATATTGGCTAAAACATCTCCTTGCTTAGCCTGAACAAGGTGTTCTTGATCAACATTTAACACACTTGCGTCTTTGTCAGTTATTGCACCAATTTCATTTAAAGCACCAATCTTTTCTTTCCTTTGATCTAAAGTCTGTGCAGCACTCTTTGGACTTACTTTTCTTGTGACTTGTTTATTGCTATCATTTAATACTGTAGGACTATCTAACCTACCACCTTTAGTTTTAGATGGTTTCTTGTGTTCAGTACCTAAATTAGAAATGTGTGAAACCATTGCTGGACCTTCTTCAGGTTTGGCCCTGTACTGTTCACCTTCAACATTTAAAACATCCACATTCTTGGCCCTGGACAGTTCAGCATGGATATTCAAAACATCCACATTCTTGGCCCTGGACTGTTCAGCCTGGATATTCAAAACATCCACATTCTGTGCAAAATCTTTATGAGCCCCACAGTGGGAACAATGTTCTGCCTCCACGTTGAGTATATTTACACCCTGAGCTGTTTGAGACAACCTCGAAGAAATGCCACTATCTTCTTCTTCTTCCGGATTGTCCGGTAAAACGTCACCTCTCGTTTCATATTTACGGTACGGGTTCGTGTAAGGTCTTTGCAGCAAGTAAGCCTGATTTTGGGCACGTTCTTCATCAAGATTTAATACATCTAAGGTTGGCTGCTTGTTAACACTACTGTTTTGATTGTCTAGGTGACTTTTGTCCATTATCTGAAGCTGACCCAGGTAGGGTCTTTGTTCTTTATCTAATAAAATAGGGTTATCATAATATTTGGGTTGATTTTCATTAAACGGTGCATTTGTTGGACCAAACAACTGACCAGGCATGTGACCTTTACTATGAAGGAACCTTGACCAGCTTAAACCATCTCCAAAATCTATCTTCCCATTGTGACCAATTTGGCGTTTATGGCCTGCAGCAGACGACACCCTACTTCCTGGTTGGGACTGGGATTTTCTAACCCCTTCGTCTCTCTTGGCCTTGTTCCTTCTGGCATCAAGAACATAATTTCCAGAAAATGGCCTTTTTCTCTCAGTTTTGTCTGTGTCATTTCTTGGGACTTCTGGTGGTAGTTTTACCTTCAATGTTGCAAATTTCAAATCCTTTGAATTTGCTTGGCTGCCTCTACTACCTTTGCTCCCTCTACTGGAAGCTGAACCCAATCTGCTGCTTCCCATTGGCGTTCTTTGACCAGAATTACGACTGTTAGCTCTAGCTTGTTCAAAAATTTCATTTACAAGGGGACCTAACTCTTTTAGATTTCCTCTTATCTCCCCTGTTTCATGGCAATTCTCTTCTGCAACAATTGTTTGGTTACCTCCCATTTCTATGTTATCTTCATCTTCTTGATAGAAACTAGTTTCAGTCATTTCAAGTTTTACTTCCCTTCTTCTTCCCCTTCTGTAACTCCCACTAGGTGATGGATTAGCTCCCTTTAAACTGGAAGTATTTCCATTAGAGTTCTCTTCCTTGTTTTCATCCTTTATTCCACTAGGTGGCAGTGCAGCCTGAGTTGTGAATATTGAAAAATCTGGCAGTATGGGTTTGGTTTGAGGTAGATCAATTTCAGAAACACTGTTTTCTGTGACTGAATCGGACAGCACATTTGAGGAGCCAAGTGACTGCATAGGAATGAGATCATTTTTACCATTCATGCCAAGATTCATGACTTGACCAGAAAGGCGGCTAACATCTGATGAATCACTAACATGTCTTCCATTTAACTGCATTTGTTTTAATCTATGTGCCTGAATGGCAGCCATATTGCTTGATATAGGTCCCAAGATGGGTTGAACACGATTCTGACGTTTCTTTTTCAGTTTCTTTCGCCGTTTACGCCTCTCTTCTGCCCGGATCTCACGCTCGATGTCGCTGAGTTTCTGACTCATACTGGATTCGTAGGACTGTCTTCTAGATGATCGTGATGAGGACCTTTTAGATGATGATATTCTTGAACCCAGTGATACATTGTCTGCAATTTATCAAAAGATAATATATTATCATAAAGAACAAATTTGCTTTTATAACAGTGCGAGATAGAAGCCACAAGTAAAAAATACATTATTCTGGAGTTCATGAGTAAATTATATTTCTATCTTTCACTAAAATAAATTCATAAACAAGATAATTCTGAAAAAAATATTGCACAAAATGGCGTGAAAAATGTTTGTTTACGATGTTACAACATGACATCATATACCCAACCTTGAACCCGTTTTCTAAATGTTCTCATTCAGAATAGTATGCATGGACGGGAACCAATGTGAAAAAAACAGTAAATATAAACAATGATATGCAACAGTGAGAAACTTTTATTTCACCGAGAAATTTCTACAATTCACCGGAAAACATATAAGAAATTACATTTCCTTAATTAATTTCCATTAAACACTTGACCAGTGCATAATTAATGATAATAGGCACATTTTTTCTATCAAAATGACATTCTTTTCTTATAGATCTGTTGTACAGAATTCTTTTATTAAATAAATTACACTTTAACCGTTTACTCCATATATACTCCTTTTTAGGCATGTACGACCAATGTAGATCCAGATCAGCCGGCACATCCATGCAGTTTGATCAGGATCTGCACTGGTCACATTTTGGTCATATATAACCTAAAAAATCAAAAGGCGAACAGTTTAGATCCTGATCAGATAGCATGGTGTATCTATGGAGGAAAGGGTTAACTGAATAATAGCTAGTGTAGACCCTATCCAAATTGCTTGATGTGCACACTGAATTGAGTGTACAGTTGTCGATGACCACTGGTCATTAATGTGATAAGATATATGTAACTCAGTCTGTAAATAAGAAACTACAGTTTTGCGTTGAAAGTCAAAACTTATCTAATAGTATAAAACCATACCAAGATCTGCTTGTTTCCATTTGGGTCTGCCTGTGCCTGGTCGTTTCATACCACGTGTGCTACGACCTCGATTTTTAGGTATGGTCACTGCGAACCCCGAGGATAGGGAGTGAGTGCTGGCACTGCTACGATCAAACCTCATACCTGTAATACAGAGTGTCATCCGAGTTGTTAACAGTAATTTGTATTAACCATGTACACCATATGTACAGGTTTTCTGGTTTGTCTGGCACAAATCTGGATCTATTTGCTGGTTGCATTTAGGGCAGAAATAACAATGAATCCAAAAGCAAACATTGTAGACCCTGATGCTGGCTGATCTGGATCTACACCGCTTGCCAATGGAATGAAAGCTATATCTATGGTGTAATGGTTTAAGCAATACGTAAGGGTCCTAACAGACCTAAAGTGTCAATTTGAAACCAGAAACAAGCACAAAGCCATTTTTGGTGAGCTTCATACACATGTTGTATGATCTTACCACACCACTCCAAAAAAGCACAAACATAGACTCTTTCACAGCCAACACAAAGATACATTCTCAAAACAATTTGTTGAATTTACTGTGGTATCATTTTAGTATGCTTAGGTTTAATTTTTGATTATTTTGTGCCGTTGGAAAGTGTAGAAAATCAAAAATTATTTTTATGGGGAAATGAAACCAATAAAAACATTAATCCTATGACAAAAATGTAACTGTGCACATTTATGTCCATGCCAAAATGTTATTTATGTCTTCTGTGCAAAATTTAATATGTGCAGAATTAAATGACACAGTAATAGTTAAGAAACTGCTTTTAAGCAATTTAACATACCAACAGGATCATCATGGTCAGTGCCGTAACTGATGGACAATCTTTCATTTCTCCGTTGTTTGCGTCTCTTGAAGGCTCGGGCCACCATCCTGTGCTTTCGTAACTTCTGAGGCTTATTACTTGGTTTGTTTAACAATCTGAAATATATTCAACAAGGGTGATGACTACACAGAAAGCCTGTTTTTCTTCAGATCTCATTGGTTAAACCTAGCAGCAGGCAGGGTCTAGACATTTACCTGCAACATTTTATGTCAGTGTTTTTTTTCCTTCTTTTACTACCTCCCCAAAAGGGTACCATTCCCCAAGCTGACAGAAGTCTTCCCAATTCGATCACCAGACCTTTCCAAATCACCAAAACTACTGTTCCCAACAACAAACAGTGCCATTTCCCTATTGACAAAAGAGTTTTTCGCAAGAAATGTTGTAAAGTGTAAACACAGTAATTCTAACACACTGCATGTGTTTCCCAGTGAATTTGCAGTGATTTAATACACAGTATATAACTGTGCATGGCCAATGGAAATTGTTTTTCCGTAGACAGCCAGTCATTGGATTGGCAATAACTTAAATCTGGCATACATTTACATCACTTAAAAGGCTTTACTGTTAAGGAACCAGACCTTATGATTCTTTGTGAAGCTGAATAAAACCCCTAGTGTAAATGTACATAAATTATAACAAAAATCCCAATTTTGCTTATTTTACAACTAATTTTGTCCCAATTTCAAGATTTTACGATGCAAAAATTTCCCAGTTGTAGGGGAAAGTGACCCTTTCCCCATAGGGGAAAAACACTGATAAGTGATGTTTTCACCACACCTGTCATTTACAGGATTTTCAGCAAAACAAAACAAATTCTTAATGTAGGTTGCAGGAGTTTTTCGACTAAAAAAAATATTTTGACCTTATTTTGCAGCAATTTTAGCTAAAGAACAAAATCAGTGTATTTTAAAGGATTTTCAGCTAAACAAAATCAATTCTGAATAATAATACCTAATTTTAGCTTGTTTTTTTTTTATGCAGGATTTTCATCACACCAAAATATTTAACATATTTTGTTTCAAAATAATGAACCTCTTTCCTTGAACATGGATTATGTTTGCGAGTGAAAATCGGAACATGTATTTTGCGCGGGAAAATTTAACGATGTTCACTTATTAATGCAATCATGAAGATGGACCCCCTATACCACGTTATAAAGAGTCCGCAGTGTATGTGTTCAATATTTGCTGGGGATTAAATTCATGACAACTACCTTGCATGAAATACACAAAAAACTTAAACACGCATTAAAATACGATACCTTTCGCATTGACTGCCAAGTAAAATGTATGTGAAATTCAAATAGCAGGAAATAAAGTGAAACCAAGTACACAGTGTATTACATTCCCAATGACTTAACATTAACCTCCTGTAGCGTCTCTGTTCCACGCCCAGGAGCTGAACAATAAACCAGCACCAAAGAACGTGAAAATGTGTATCACCATGACAACTATACTTACCTTCTGTAAAGCCTTTCCCAGACCTCGAGCGAGGCTCTGTTCCACGCCCAGAAGCTGAACAATAAACCTGCACCAAAGAACGTGAAAATGTGTATCACCATGGCAACTATACTTACCTTCTGTAAAGCCTTTCCCAAACCTCCAGCGAGGCTCTGTTCCACGCCCAGGAGCTGAACAATAAACCTGCACCAAAGAATGCAAAGATGTGGATCACCGCAGCAACTATACTCGGCCTGCTCTCCATCTCACAGGCGCTTGGTGCTGCACCATCCAAAATCTCCATCACTGAGACGTTTGCTTTACAACTGAAACATTCACCATGACATGTCAAGATATTTCTGCGTAAAATACCTATTAAATTTGTTTTTGTCTTGGAAACATTGCCAAAATAGTGACTAGGTGAAACAGTTATAAAATATTAAATTTTGTTCTTTCAAAATTAAAAGTCTATCTATGATACTAAACTAATAAATCCCTTAAATCTTTACTGGTATTTTTTAAGTGATATTGTCTTATTCGCGAATACCCCAGGATCTTGTTATGTTAATTCACTTAATTAATTTAAATAGCCCACCAACTATTTCTTCGTTTTATGTATTTAACAAAAAAGGCATCCAATTCTGGATCCGACCACTGATCTAGATCAACACTGTTCACCCATGGGATAAAAACCATATACCATGAAGTAAAGGGGTTAAATTTAGTTTTTAGAATTTCTAAAATTGTTGAGAGTATCATTGTACAACACTTACTAGATATAGTTCATGAGACTAGAATTCCAACCACTGTCCCCAACAAAGGAGTAAATATGGATACCAGTGCTGAGGATCACCAGGACGATAGTCATCAGGATAAATACACCTAAAATGTAAGACAAAATACATGTACACCTGAAATATAACAGACAAAATACACCTGAAATATAACAGATAAAATACACCTGAAATATAACAGACAAAATACGCCTGAAATGTAACAGACAAAATACACCTGAAATGTAACAGACAAAATACACCTGAAATGTAACATACAAAATACACCTGAAATGTAACAGACAAAGTACACCTGAAATGTAACAGACAAAATACACCTGAAATGTAACAGACAAAATACACCTGAAATGTAACAGACAATATACACCTGAAATGTAACAGACAATATACACCTGAAATGTAACAGACAAAATACACATGAAATGTAACATACAAATACACCTGAAATGTAACAGACAAAATACACCTGAAATGTAACAGACAAAATACACCTGAAATGTAACAGACAAAATACACTGATGTTTCAGGTGTATTTTGTCTGTGTTTTGTTTGTTTTGTAACAGACAAAATACACCTGAAATGCAAGACAAAATACACCTGAAATGTAACAGACAAAATACACCTGAAATGTAACAGACAAAATACACCTGATGTTTCAGGTGTATTTTGTCTGTGTTTTGTTTGTTTTGTAACAGATAAAATACACCTGAAATGTAACAGACAAAATACACCTGAAATGTAACAGACAAAATACACCTGAAATGTAACAGACAAAATAAACCTGAAATGTAACAGACAATAATTATATAATTGCTCAGAGCTCCAGATTACATGCATATCCACGTAAAATTGCTTTAAATTTTGAAGAAAAATAAAGAGCCTACCTATACGCATTATCGGGTACGCAGTTTTGTTAGATTGATGTGTGTCCTGTTTGATTAAATAGCTTATAATGAATCAAGCACAGCCATTTAACCACCATTCAAACCCAATTCAAAATGGCAGTCTACCGCATCATTATCTCCAATACTCGAAAGAAACAGCCTTTAAAAGGCCAACATGGCCGAAGTGCGAAAAACAAATCTGTATTGTTGTTGTGTTTGCTCTAAATGGGCTAAATTTTCACCTGTGACATATAGATTTTCGTGAGTTTTATTTTGGCCTTTTCATTAGGGTTGCCAATTATTAACCAAGGCCAAAATATCCCAATTTACAGTATATGAAAGAAAAAACACCTTTGTGGGGTGAGTTACCAGGATGAGTCACTGAAAAACTTTGTAACGCCAAAAAACGAACATTTCCATCCAAAATCCTTTAAACCATTAACTCCTCTATTTAGCAATATTGTCTTTTCAGTTGTGTTTGTTAAAGAGAATTTACCCAGTCGTATGATTGTATCATGTATCTTGGCTGTGGCCCTCTCACCAATAAAGGGAGGTGAATCTTTCTGTACTTTGACCAGTGTTAACAATCCTGTAAAAATAAAACAGCTTTTATCACCTTAAAGAAAGATTGAATCAGTCTTGTTTTTCGTCTTTACCACCATTTGCAGTAATGTGATAATCATTTAATTTCACAGTTAAGAAGTTTCCCAAAGATAGATAGATCGGTAGATAAAATGTCAAGGATAACAAAAGAAAAAGGGTTGGAATACACTCTTATTTCCATTGTTTTCCTTGATGTACATAGGAGATAACAAAGTCAGATTACAAACGATCAGAACTAAGAATTTAACATTCTTAAGAAGCAGGGCATGAAGTATTCTAACAAAACTTAAGAACGCTTATTATTAAAAAATTTAGTTGTCATGAAATATATCAAGTGACTAGACTTTATTTAAATATTATGATTTCACATCAATATTACTAAATAGTGAGATCATAGAGAGCAGATGCCACAAATAACAGTTTTATGCAGACATAAATTTATTAGAACATTTTAGTGACCAAATGTTATGAAATTACATTTGACATCATTTTACACAAGCCTAACATTTGCATTGCTGAAGATAATTAATTAATGCAGAACAAAAGAGGCTTTCTTATTTAATTTAACATAATGTATTTAAGACTAGTCGGGATAGATCTGGTCCCAAGGTTATAAAACTGAGCATGGAAACCAGTCTCAAATCTCAAGCATCTGATTGGCTGAAATGCCGACCAGTCACCATTTTAGCCAATCAGATCCTTGAGATTTGAGACAGGTTTCTAATCTCAGTTTTACAACCTTAGCTCCAGTCCTGTTCTGTCATACTGAACTGCACTCAGCATGGGGTTAGGTTGCATGGGCAAAGTTTCCATTACTGCCCTTTAACCCTTTATATGCTTATATTTACATTCCTATTAATTTCTTCGTTTAAAAAAAATTCGGTTCATTTTGCATGAACCGCATGACCCGTAATGACGTCAGTAACGTCATGGCTGTTACTATTGAAAACTCCCACGTATTACTTCCCCTTTCCACTTAATACTATTTTTTGAAAGCGTTCGACTTAAGTTTATTTAAAGAAAAAAAATGAATAAAATGTAAATATAAGTAATGATTCTTATTTTGGTGCGGTTCATGCTAGCGCGCTTTATGGATTTGCCAGCTCTCGCGTGCACGTCCAATCTGCATGAACCGCACCAAAATAAGAATCATTCCTTAAATATATGCATTTAAAGGCATGTGCAATCAATTTAGATCCAGATCAACAGGCATGTAAATGCCATCTGATCTGGATCTGCACTGCTCACATCTTGAAACAGATATTACCTTAGGCTAATGAATCTAAAGCAAACAGTGTAGATCCTGATCTGATGGCACAGATTTACAAGTCGATCTAGATCTAAATTGTTAGCCCATGCAATAAATACGTATCTACAGAGAAAAGGTTTAAAAAAGTCTTAATATGTCATGTTCAATGAATTTTTAAGTTAATGTTTATGCTACCGAAACACTGAATGAACAGAGATAGTAAAGAGTTCAGAGATTTTTTGTGTCTCTAGTTTTTAAATCAATTAACATCATATAAAACTGAAACTGGAAACCGGTCTCAACTCAAATCTTAAGCATCTGATTTGTCGAATTGAAGACTAGTCTCTGTTTAATCAATTCGATGCTTGACTAGTCTCCATATCAACTAACAAAACCATGGACTCCTGAAGTATCATTTAATTTCACAGGTACAAATTTTCGTACTGAACCTATGGACAACATTTTCACAAGGAAATAGTTGTATTATTCTCAAAGTAAACACTATTGTTTGGTAAAATTTCGCTAGGGTTTAATTTTCCACACTTTCTCATACATTTTAATCAAACCTGCATGAAATATTATGATACCTCTGTGACACTAGTCTCCATTTCAACCATCCAGATGATAAAAACTTGAGACTGGTCTCTTATCTTACTTTTACAATCTTGGGCCCTGTTTCATACTCGTAAAGACTTTGTAATGAGAATGTAACATGAATTTATAAAAATGTGTAAGTGAAGTTACTTATAAAACAAACCTCTGATTGAGAAGAAAGTGCCAAGAACCAAAGCCAGTCCAATGGGAACCAGCACAAAGCAGATCCGGACCCAACTCGTGTAAAATCCTGGGAAACATATTCCACTGAGGGAATCCGCATCAATCTTAAACAAAGTGACAGAAGGGGACTTTAATAGAACAGCTTGAGAAACATATCACAGATCACACATGTTTACGATAATATTTTAACCTAACCAATGTTGACTGCAATCCTTGTTGAAATTTGATATTCGTTGTAAATTCACTGTATAAAACTAAAATGATCCAATGATGAACCCTTTACTCTATATAGCCTGTAACGCTGTATTATCGACGTACTTGTAAAAATCTCTACGATACTTGTGAAGTTGAATATAAGCTTTTAATTTCTGTGTTTTGGTGAAAAGAACTAACAAGTTTTGGTGAAAAGAACTAACATATCAACGTAATATTTAAAAAGAAATGACAGAGTTCGGGAAATCTAGGTCAAAACTGTCAAATATGGTAAATCATGACTACATAACTTATATACGACGGTAATAGAGATGCATCGATGATACAGTGTTCGGGTATACAAATTTTATTGCATGTAAAACAGTGTAGATCTAGATCAGCCCACATAGAAATAACACAATGAATCAAAGCGAACAGTGTAGAACCAGTGCCCAAGATCATAAAACTAAATCTGGAGATCAGTCTCAAATCTCAAGCATCTGATTGGCTGAAATGGCGACCAGTCACCATTTCAGCCAATCAGATGCTTGAGATTTGAGACTGATCTCAAAACTTAGTTTTATGATCCTGGGACCAGATCAGAGGACACAGTTGTGCCAGCTCATCTGGATCTACACTGTTCCCTCATGTATTACAGCCATATCCCATTCTTGATTTCGAAATTACCGTCATTGTCTGAATATAAGCCGCACTTTTTTTTCAGAATTTGGCAGTAAAACGTTTGGGGTGCGGCTAATACACAGGTTTGGCTGCTTATACATTGCGTAAAGCCATTTTCATCTGTTCCATCAGGTTTAGGGGGTGCGGCTTATATATGAGTGCGGCTTATATTTAAACAATGACGGTACTTCTATATCCCGTTTTCTGGTACCGATCATACTTCAGTCAGGGGAGTTGCCGATAATTGTGATGTATAGAGCGTATTGAGAAAAATGTGTTTTACAAAGGCAAATGTTAAAATTAGCAAAAAGTTTTCAATCATTTTAATATTTGATTTAGCAATATATTGTAATTAGTCATACAGATTATCTAATGCTTGGACTTAAATGTTAAATTTTCTCAATTTTTATCAACCTTTATAGACGAAGCTCACGCTGCTATCCTGAGTCTTAACTGAGAAAACTGATTATAAAGTAACATAAAACAAAATTAGTATATTTTAACATATGCAGTAACTGTCTACTGAAAATTTTGTTGATTTCAATAAACATTTTAAAATTTGATTAATTTTGCACATAGCTGCTATGTTGTCATAAAAACGCGTAATCCCTGACTGATTGTACTGAAATACCGACTTCCATTGTTAAGACAGTAATTTCAAAATGGTCAATTGAGTGAAGGGATATTAGCAGTTATTAGCAGTTTCAGCATCAGTCAACTATTCATTTCTCAATGATGCAGCTCTGTTTTCCAAAAGGCAAATGTATAAATACTATAATTTAGAAAGTGAAATAAAGATCTATCTTTAAATCATTCCCTTAAAGCTTACCACAGATATAGAGAGGCACACAATGGTGAGAACGAGGGGCAGACACCAGCTGATGATGTGGAAATAAGCCGTTTTCTTGGACAGATCATCACGCACCGTTCCGAGTGCCTTGAAGTGTATGTCCCAGGAGTACGCCAGCATCACAAACCAGACCACTCCCGCCATCAGAAAATAGTAGACCAGGATAAATACCACAGTGCAAGAGGCTGTTTCACCAGTACTGAAATGTGAACATAAAACACAAGTGAAATAAATGTAATTTTTTCACTCTTAAAGTAGAAAATCAAAATTCAGTCACACATTTTAAAACTATAAACCCTTTACTTCATTTGATAGGTTTGTTATCCATGTGTGAACAGTGTAGATCCAGATCAGCAATAACATCTAGATCTTCTCTGTTTGCTTTTTGATTCATAAGGTTATTTCTTATAAAAATGCAAGGAGTGTAGATTTGATGGTAATCAGACAGCATGGATGTGCCAGCTGATCTGGATCTATGAGGGGTGTCCCAAAATAGAGTGTTATTTCTAAATTAAAAGAAAACTACTCATGTTAATGCAAATTTTACAGTTGTTAAAGACATCATTTTGCAACATTCATGCAAAATAACAAAGAAAACTCTTTAAAAATAAAGAAATTATATACAATTTATTAAACCATGTTAGTGATTGGCGGCCAACATCGAAAATACGCTTATTTTGGAATTCAACCATTCACTTTAAACAATAAATACATTATACTATATCATTTTAGACGTTAGAAGTTAGCATTGCCTGAAATGCAGATCTTTCAACTTGCACTTGACCAGCCACCCCAACCCCTGTCAACCCTTACTAATACGCCTTTGGTTTTTTTAATAATGTGATAATCCGTTTATGTAATGTACATACAAGACACTAATATTATTCCATTCTATCAAAATATGTGAAAATACACTGTTAAAATCGAAGTTTATATAAAAATGTATATTCTATGTATCTATTATATACATAGAATATACATTTTTTTTAAACTGCGATTTTGACGGTGTGTCTTCGCATATTTTGATAAAATGGAATAATGTTAGTGACTTGACACCATTTTTACCAAAAACAAGGGCGTATTAGTAAGGATTGACAGGGGTAGGGGCGGCTGGTCAAGCGCCAGTGGATCTTTCTGACATCATTCTTGCATAAAAGATCAGGTCATCCGGTGATTTCACCCGTGTAGGAAATTATGATTCTACACCCCCCCGTGTAGAATGAGTCACGTGAGTGACGTCATATATTCAAGTTATTGACGTCATTTATAAAAACGGTTAGCGTTAATGTCAATATTTCAGCATAAGGAAAACAAAAAAGTTTGTATACATGCATAGAAAAGTTATAAATAATAAAAGGTATGCAAGAAAAAGTATCTTGCGTGAGACATTCGGTAAAGATAGAAAAATCTGCCACCTCGGGTGAACTGTTTTGGCGGGAACTCGGCAGAGCCTCGTTCCCACAAAACAGTTAACCCTCGGTGACAGATTTTTCCATCTTCACCTCACACTCATGCATGATACTTATAATATATAACATTTCAAAGAGGTGGCATCATCTGTAGAAGAGTAGTACTCCTTTCGTGCTAATGAGTAAACATTAACTCATTAAGAAAATCGCGACATTTGAAGAAGCAGCAGCGCACATTTCAATCATCCGATATTGTGCTTAAACCAAATTGCGGCCAATAGACACGCTTATGAACTCAAAACAAGTGAAGAGATATGCTAATTATCTAGAGCTTTGGTATAAAAGTGACACAGAAAATTTCTCAAGGTGAAATGGACATATTCCTTGGAATCAATCATCCTCCGTACTCACAGGACCTCACACAGATAGACGTTTTATGATTGCCAGCTAATGGTTCCAAAATTTGAAAACTGCGAAAAACTCAGGAATGCTTGGCCTTCATTAATAGTCTTTCAACAAAGTGTTACATTCATGTATTTAATACTCAGGTGGACCAGCCACCGATTATGCAGAAGGAGTAATGGTATGCTGTTTGATTATTGCAATGACGTTGCGATGTGGGCCGCTGGTCGATAGGTCGCCTTGTTAAATTGTGCGCAATTTCTTTATAATAAATGATTTCTTTTTGAAATTTCTCATACAAGTTACCAAATTATGTCTTTAGCAACTGTGAAATTTGCGTAAACATGTGTGCTGTAGTTTTCGTTTTATTTAGAAATTACACGCTATTTTGGTGTACATGACTGTATATAATTTGCTATTAAGGGTTATATTGTGGGAAAAACTAACATTAAATTTGTTTCCAAAATACAAACATGTAAAATGTTCATTTGGAATACACTGCAACTCTATTATATCGCAGACCTCGGGGTCCCTTGCCCGCCAAACCGCGATATAAACAGAGCGCGATATACATGCAAGTAAATAATTGCGCTAAAACAAGGAGAATTCATTTGTTTTTGCTGTCGGATGCATGTATATAGCGGTGTTGCGTAATTAACAAGCCGTGAAATCAATGCGTACATCAGGGAGTACCTTCCGTGCTGGACAAATGTTTTAAAACTACTTTTTAATTTATTAAGATTTATTTTTAATAAAAATAAATTAAATAAAGTAGAAATCAAAGATCGCTGTCATCAATTTCCAACGGTGGTATTATTGTTTTCAGTACTTTTAACTGATCGACCATCTGTTGGTCGGTCATGGTCGGCAATGTTCGTTTGATATGTCGATGAGTAAGTAATGTCAAAACAACAAACCGTTTTGACATTTCCTGCTCATGTCTATTTTGGTTGTATATCAGGATAAAAGCATTTTCTTACCCAATCAGTGGTTCTCCTTTCCGGACAGTTCCATCCTTGCGACAGATCACGTCATGCCTACTCATGAACTGGGCCAGCCAGGCCAGAGTAGCAATGAAGAAACATGCGTTGATATAGAACAAGATCACAGCTGGATACTTTCTGGAAACCTTCCAATCCAGGATAAAAGTCACCTGAAGAAAATGATATAAATTATATAAGGCAAGTGTTGGTAAAAAATTCTTTCCAGATAAAATCATTATCATTGTGTTATATATATGGTGGAATTTTTAGTTTTGTAAAGAATATTATTGCAGTAGGGAGAGCATGCAAATTAACTTTTATTCCATAGATACATGGTGTGGCTTTTTTCTACAAAGATATTGCATGGACAAACAGTCAAAATTCAGATCAGCTGGCACATCTATGCCATCTGATCAGGTTCTACACTGTTAGCTTTTTATATTCTTACAGATCAGATCACTTAAGAAATTTCATGCAAGTTTAGATTTATTTCTAAACTCCTATCTACAAATGAACTTGATCCTTCCCAAGTTGGTCAGTCAATCTTGCGGAAACTATACACATACATTCTAGCTGTCAAACAACAACAAACAACAACAACAAAGCACAATCAAAGTCTTACACGAATATACCAGACACAAGCAACTTACATAATTTGTTAATTAAAGGTTCAAATCTTTCTTCCGCCCCTACATTTTCCCCCTTTATAGCACGATCAGTTGAACAACTTGAATTTGTAACCCTTTTCTCCATGCGATTGGGCTTAAATCAAATCTGTGGCCAGTGTAGATGATTAACAGCCTGCACACCCATGAAGTCTGATCTGGATCTACACCAGTTGCAAACATTCCTGATCAAGATTAGGGTTGGAGGTTATAAAACTGAGCATGGAAACCAGTCTCAAATCTCAAGCATCTGATTGGCTGAAATGGCAACCAGTCGCCATTTCAGCCAATCAGATGCTTGAGATTGGAGACTGGTTTCCATGCTCAGTTTTATAACCTTGGGCACTGGACTGCACAGATTTACAGGCTGATTTTCATCTATGATGGTTGCAATTGGATAAAATCCATATCCCATTGAGTGAAAGGTTTAAATATAATTATCAAATTTCCACTGATCTGTCTTCTTTGGTTTGCAGTTTGCAAATCTATTTAAATTTCATTTAAACTATTTTTTATTTAACAGCAACATTGATCATTGTTCGTTAATCAACTTGCTACAGAAACAAAATTTGGAAAAAAACAAAACAGGATAACAATATTACGATGGATCAGTAAATTGGTTTAGTCAGAAACTTGAAGGTAAGAAAGAAACTGGTTAAAAATCATACTGGACAATATAAACAGATTTTTAAAATTAGAATGTGACCAGTGACCATCTCATAAATTTTCACTTGACCCCAAAAAATATATATATTGTGCATATTGAAAAAAATATGCTTAGCCACACTTAAGAGGAAATATATTAATTACATGTAATATATGTCGGAAAAGAAAATTACTAAAATTTAATATGAAAAATTGCTGCTACTTGTATGTGACAATTGGCTTCTCATATTACTAGAGTTTAATGGCAAACTCCACTGCATATCTCCATCTTTTTGTAAGCAAATGAGCAATCTAGAGCACTGGATACAGTCAAATCTGTCTTCAAAGACTAGTGTTTGATTATAAGTATCTTGCATGAGTGTGAGGTGGAGTTGGAAAAATGTGTCACCAAGGGGGAACTGTTTTTGCGGGAACGAGGCTTTGCCGAGTTACTGCCAAAACAGTTCACCCGAGGTGACCGATTTTTCCATCTTTACCGAATGTTACATGCAAGATACTTTTTCTTGCATACATTTGACTGTTCATAACATTTGTTTACATTTATACAGACTTAATTTTGTTTCCTTATGCTGAAATATTGACGTTAATGCAAACTATATTTTCTAAATGATGTCAGTAACTTGAAAATATTACGTCAGATACTTGAAGACGTGACGTCACTCATGTAGCACCGAACGTTAACTTTTCCCCAAGGGAAAAGATTATAAGTATCATTCACGTGTGTTGGGTAAAGATCGAGTGATCCAGCCCGAGTGAAATATGCACAAGGGCGGTAACTCGGCAGAGCCTAAGTGCATATTTCACGAGGGCTGGGTCACGCGATCTTAACCCCAAGTAAGTGAATGATAATTTTTCTTGCATACCATATTTATTTTGCACATTTTGGGGTATTTTCCTGTACATTTTTCTTCGCACTACTTTTTTATAGTAGCGAAGTTATATACAAGACATTCCATCGTTCATTCATAAATGCGTTAGACGTCGTGACGTCATATAAGGCGCGTGACTCATTCTACATGGGGGGTGTAGAATAAAAATTTCCTACACGGGTGAAAACACCGGATGACCTGATCTGGTATGCAAGAAAAGATTTTCTTGCCTTGGTATATCACACGGAAATACTTATCCTGTATGCAAGAAAAATCCAAAAAGTGGTCTTTGAAGGCAGGAGGTCTGTGTAAACAGGTCAATTTGTTCTTTAAATCAGTCATCGGGACAATAAAATTTGGTCTCAATGCACCGGTAGTCTTTGTTTACAGGTGGCCTTTAGTACAGGTTAGACTGCACTGTGTTTGTTACAGGAAAATCAGAAAAGAATGACATTGAAGTAAAGTAACAGTAACTATCACTGAGTCTGTGCATGTGATTTTGGAACTTATCACATGACATGAATTTTGTGGTTAATGAGATTGCTATATAACATTTATAGAAATGAAGTAGATTATGGGGCGATTTCCTGATAAAAACACATCTGATTACAGAATATATGAACAAAATATCATTCATCTCCAAAGACTCTAACCAAAATAATAAATTATTGTCTTTACATGAAAAAACTAATTTTACAGGCCCTGGGATCTTTGGCATTAAAAAGTTTAAGTTGACATTTCTTCTAGTGAAATCTAATTGCTTTTATCATATTACTATATTTAAGAGACTTTCTTGTTTGCAAAAATGTGAATACTTAAAAGTAAAAATCTAATTTATATTGTTTAAGGTCAAAAATCACATGCACTGGTCCACATCCCTGTACTCAATCTATGCCTTTATTGCAAACCGTGTATATCCTGATCAGCCGGATAAAAACCATGCAATCTGATCAGGATCTGCATTGTTCGCTGTCAGATTCATTAGTTTGTTTCAGGTCAAGATGCTTTAAATTCAGATCAGATGGCATGGATATGCAAGCTGACCTGAAACTACACTGGTTGCACATGCATATGCACATGCAACCTGCATATATGGAGCAAAAGGTTATACAAGAACTATGAACTTAGCAACACATTAACAAACATTGAGGTGTTAACAAGAAAGCAAACTGAAACAGGGTACCAAACAAAACTGCTGAGACGGGTTAAAAACGATTAATCACTTACCACAAACTTCACTCTATCCTTTACTGTGAGTCAATAAAGCAAGCAAGATGTGTTAGTAAGCGTCTACATGTAAACATCACAATTAACCCTTTCCTGTACAGAAAAACGTTTATTGCTAGGGCGAACAGTTTAGATTAAGATCAGCCGGCACATCCGTGACGTCTGATCAGGATCTAAACTGTTCACTTTTTGATTCATTAGGTTATTTCTGACCAAAATGCGACCAGTGCAGATCCTGATCAGACGGCACGGATGTGCCGGCTGATCTGGATCTACACTGGTCGCATATGCGTAAAAATGCGTATCTATACAGGAAAGGGTTAACCCTCAACTCCAAACCATATGGCTGTAAAATAGTGTAATCAATAAGCCAACAGTGAAGATCCAGGTCAGCTATCACATTCCTGCCATCTGATCAGAATCTGCACTGTCAGCTTTTTGATTCATTAGGTTATTTCTGACCAAGAAGTGAACAGTGTAGATCCTGATTAGGTGACAAAGATGTGCCAGGAGATCTGGATCTATTTGACACTGTTCACACATGCAAAAAATCCATATATAAGGAGTGCAGGATTATCAATGCCCACATACAATCCATGGTCCAACTCAAGACAAGCAGGGTTTACCAGTGGTATTTACCGGCCTGGAAAATGCTCCCCAAATTGGCAAATACTACACAGATGAGTTTTTGCCTTAAAATACTTCTGAAATCTTAACTTAGTTGACTGTTATTATTGTATAATCATAAAAATAATTAAATTACAGATATTTTAATTTAATTTCATATCAGGTGATCACTATAAGCCTTTAAAGTAAAAATTAATCGAAAAGAACCGTCTTTTTTACTTAGAATGTAAAAATACAGCAGGTGAGAAATGGCAATTGATGGGTAAACTTGAAATTATCTATATGAATTCCTGATAATAAGGAATATTGTTTAAATTTAAGACTGGTCAATTCAATCGACCAGTACTTGCCAGAAATTCCCAGTATTTGCTGGTAAATACCTCCGGCATGGAAAATATCATATTTGCCGTCATTTTGCAACCCTGAAGACAAGTCACAAAACTCTAGCTTGTGATTGGTCATGTTTAAGACTTGTACCAATTTCAACCAATCAACTGCAATTTTGTTTTTCTTTAATATTTTGTGGGAAAGACCTGCAAACTGGTATCAGTATTAATATAACACATATAAACCACTTAACTCAAATTCTAAGATTATAAGTATCTTGCATGAGTGTGAGGTGAAGATGGAAACATCTGTCACCAAGGGGGAACTGTTTTGCGGGAACGAGGCTCTGCTGAGTTCCCACCAAAACAGTTCACCCGAGGTGACAGATTTTTCTATCTTTACTTTATGTCTCGTGCAAGATACATTTTCTTGCATACCTTTTACTGTTCATAACATTGGTGTTTATTTATACAAACTTAATTTTGTTTTCTTACGCGGAAACATTGATGTTTACACAAACCTTACTTATTTTGTAAATGACGTCTCTAATATGAATATATTACGTCAGATACTTGAACATGTGAAATCACTCATGTAGGACGTGAACGTGATCTTTACCCTAGGGAAAAGATAAGCTTTTCTTTCCCCCGTTAATTATAGTTATACAATACTTATCCGGTAAGAAAACACATATAAAGTAAATTGCATCTGAGCTGATTGCCCCAAGCTATAATGTTAGTGCTCAAAAAGCTCTTTCTAGATTTTGAAAACAAAAAATATTTGAATAAACTTCAAACATGTTACCCAATCTAAAAGTATGTGGAGCACCATGATAAATAAAGGTGTAGGGCCCATGCAACAAGTGTGATGCATATCATAGTAAACAGTACCATTGCGATCCATCACAAAAAATTGCGTCATGGGAATAAAGCAACCAAAAATAAAGTTGTTTTTTTTCAATTACATGACTTGTGAACCCCTTTTTGATCATGGAACTATACGTAAACAGAAAATATTAGTTCTACAACAGAAAACATAAAAGCAGCAAATATTCTCAGAAAGCAGAACAGAACTGGACAGATTTTTATTTCAGTATCAAGTCCTGTGCTGGAGTTTATAAAACTGAGCATGGAAACCAGTCTTAAATCTCGAGAATCTGATTGGCTGAAATGGCGACTGGTCGCCATTTCAGCCAATCAGAAGCTTGAGATTTGAGACTGGTTTCCACGCTCAGTTTTATAACCTTGGCACCAGGACAAACTGGGTCAACAAGAGCAGTTTCACGAAGGCCTAATACATGAACTTTTAATGCCTTTGAATGCGTAAATAGTTAACTTTAGATATGTAATAGTTTTAAATTGAGCACCAGTGAATGATTTGTTAACCATCTGATTTTTTCATTTAAAATTAAATACTTGTGTTGTAAACAAAGTTGTCCCTTTCAGACCTACAAATTCCCCAAATGCATTTAACCCTTTACTCCATAGATATAATTTTTTATGGCATTCGTGAAGATCAATTTGTGTCATCTGATCAGGATCTACACTGTTCTCTTTGTGATTCATTTAATAGGTTGCTTCTGACCAAGAAATGACCAGTGTAATCTGTACTCAATGTTATAAAACTGAGCATGGAAACCAGTCTCAAATCTCAAGCATCTGATTGGCTGAAATGGCGACTGGTCGCCATTTCAGCCAATCAGATGCTTGAGATTTGAGACTGGTTTCCAATCTCAGCTTTATAAGCTTCAGCCCTGGACAAAGAATAGCAGATTCAGATTAGCCATGCTGTCTGATCAGGACCTACATGTACACTGTTTGCTTTTTCATTCATTAAGTCATTTCTGACCAAGAAGCAAAACAGTACAGGTCGGGTGTCTTTTACATTTTTCACTCATCACCGCGTTTCAGTGTCAGCGCGACATCCAATTTTTTTTGGGTGATCGTCGATCTTGCCACCGCTATCACTTGACAAGAAAATCACGATGATTTGCCGCGATTTACTGTAGCGTTGATCCTGATCAGATGCGTTGTCTAATCTAGATCTACATGTGCACATGTGATAAAACCCATTAATATGGAGTAAAGGCTTTAAAAGACTAAAGGTGATATTAGTCTACAAAAAAGCATAAATTTACCAGTGTAAAAACTGTGCAAAGAATTGTCACACCAGCAAACACAGCCACCACTATGTGTGCAGTCCTGTGCTCTTCTGTCGTGTAAAGTGGGTTCTCACACTGCACACCACATCCCTTGATTTTATCATACCAGTTGGACTCAAGGCTCGTTTCAATAAGTGGGGCACTACACTCACTGCTTGTGTCAAAGTTTGATGTCTCATAGACTGTTTGCTGAAAATATTAGGGCAACATTTAATTACTGGGGGGTTCGGGAATGGAGGATAAACATTATTATAATTTTTATAATTTGCAGTAAAAAACAACTGCAGATCTTTAATCAAGATCCGATGGTGGCAAAACAGCCCAACTTATTCTTGGAAACTGAATAAATGACTAAATGAGCTAAAATTAGCCCTACTCACTACCCCTGGTGTGTTATTTGGTGATCGCCAGTGATTTCAATAGCTTTTGAAAACCAGGGGTCATGCGACCCCTGTTGATAATTTCTCAAGGGGTCATAATCAGATCGTTGTGAATCATATCTTTATTCATTGAACTTGACTACTTATAAAAGTAATTTAACTTCATTTTATTTTTATTTTCAAAGGTCTGGTCAAATAGTTTTAAAGTTATTTGCTTCATATTTTAAATGCATCAGACACAATATTTATCTTTATTCTTGCCATAATTGACTACTTTTCCTAAATTCTCCTGCATCAAAATGACCCTAAGCTCAGAATCAGTTGGGGTCAAAAGTGGAAAAATTCAAATTTGCTTACATTAAAATGCTATAATCAGCATCTATTGAAATCCCTGGATCACTTTACTGGAAACAATATTTTTGTCAGTGACTAATTTCTTACCCCACATCTCTCTGCATAAAACCACTGATCGCACTGCAAGAACCAAGGCCAGGATCCATTGTAGCGTTTTACCACCTCACATGGTCCCTGCACTCTCTCACAAAGTTCTCTGTTTGGTCTCTCAACCTGCAAAGAAATAGACTTGTCCATAAGGCATGGGGAAAAAATGAAGTTCACTCCCATATAAAGCACAAATAAACCCTTAAACACTCTTATCATAATATAGATTTGAGCCAGTCTAATGACTGTGGTATCATTATATTAGACACCTAGGGGTTTAAATTTCATGCGAGGATAAATGTGTCACAGGGTGAGAAAGAATGTGCAGCCAGACCGGGACCCGAACCCAGGACCCCTCACTTAGTGAGTGAGCTATCCATCCACTTACACATCTTCTCCCCAGATAGTGACTAGATTTGTACAGTGACAAATGCATGAATTAAACATCAGCAAAATTACATGGTCACCATGAATATCAGTTGTAAAGGTGAAAAATGCTGCCTTTAGTGACTTAAACAGTTTAATATATACTGGGATCATTCATATTACCGGACAAAAATTGGTAACATTTCTTTCTAACTTTTGTATTTTGCATCATAATCGGAAAAAACTTGCACGGAGTAATTGTCGGTTCTTCTTTAACATAAGCGTGATTATTTGATACTGAAAGCACTGTTTTATTTTATAAAAAGAGGCTCCAAAGGAAGGCAGTATTGCAGCAGATAAAATTGTAATGGAAGCTCAATTTACCGGACAAAGCGTTTCAATGTATATTTTTCAAGTTTTCATTTTAAATTTTGATTATTTTCCATAAACATTCACTAAGCGACCGTTTCCCATTAAACATCATCATTTACAACTGGAAAACCCCACACTGTTTCTATAAATTATTAGAAGTACGCAATCTATAGTGAGGTCCTAAATGGGTGAAAATTTAGGTAGTAATATTTATAAGATAACACGTAAAATGATTACGTCATCAATTCATGATAGTCTGTCTGTCTGCTGCTTTTTATTTCCAATAATCTTGCACATAAAAAACATTCTACGTACTCGCTTTGTAATTTGTTGAGACATCTTCAAACACCCTTTGGGCGTCTCTAGATTGGCGCATGCGCAGTTACGATAAATCCCCCGTGTGACGTAATCATGAACTCATTGTAAACAAAAGGGCATGTAGTAAAAATATCATTTTTTATACTTGAAAATTAACCGACTGTGACATTTTTGTTATTTGCATGGAAGCAAAAGGTGTTTACATGATTCTTGGGTAATTTTTCTCGAATTCGATCAAAACTTGAGTGTATATTCGACTGATATAAATTTTGTCCGGTAAATTGATTGTCCGGTAAATACGTAGGAACCCAGTAGCATTTTTATAAACAAACATCGATGCACAGAAATAATTGTCCTTAAATTTTCAAAAGCAACATTTTGTGTTCTGTAAAAGCCCAAGCAAGACAACATGATTCTTAATTTTGAACCCAATTAGTGTATTTTTACCTTGACAACATCATTGTCACATTTTGGCAGGTATACTGAACATAGATGGGCTTGTATTACATTCCAGCACTCAGGCACACCTTGAAGCTGCTTCCACACTTCTAAGTCTGATAAAATGTCACTTTGTGTCAGTGTTTGATTTGTAAAGTTAAGAGACGTATGAGTAAATGTTACTTTTGTTGTTAAGCACATAGATGTGCTTATAGGTACACAGGATGTCACATCCAAATAGCACGGTTCTGCGTTCACTTCTCGACTGCTAGCAAATAACAACACTGTCCATAAAATCATCTGCATAGCACAGTGACTCCACTCAGTCTGCATTGTGGTGAAGCAAAACCTCTGTCATATTAAAACAAACATGTGTTTAAATAGCTTCAAACTATTTTAAAAAAGATTTTTTTCGTTGGTTACAAAAGTTATGAGAACGAATTTTTAACACAATTCCTTCCAACATTCTCTTTTCTCAGATAGAAGTGGGGATGTTCCGATGCATATCTATCAAGCGAAGGTCGTTCGGCTGCGCACTTATTCGATCGTTAGCCTTAAATTCTCACATTTTCGACAAATTTATCAACTTGCTTTGTGAGTTGTTGTTGTTCTTTAATGGGTATGTGTAAAGTCTGTCTCATGCCGTTCGATCATAACGCAACGTTGACTCTTAGATCTATAAACAAGTTTTAGCTTTCCAAAAAGCTAGTCGGTCATTAGCAAATAAATTAAAAGAATAAGTAGGTATGTATTCGTTCATGTATTTACTTTTGGACCAATGTAAGTCAATGACATGGCCAGTTTTCTGTCGATCAAAGTCACACAGACTGTATCTGACAAACTATTTGTGAATTTAGTTGATGTTTCAAGTTTCAAGTTTAATTCTATTTACATTTCTATGTATGTACAAACATAAACAAGAGAACATATAAACATTGTACAATTCTGTTACTTTAAAGCATGCAAACAAAGTTGAACGGCTGATGTTTGATTTATTGAAACATGAAGAATACGTGTACGGGCTAAAGGCATCAATATAAATAATCATGTCTCTAGTAGACGTAATTTATTTTCTTTCAGGACGTGTAGAAATAATTACGTTGTTTAAGCACCAGCGAATCTGATGAATATGTTACATTAACGCGAATGCTCAAAGAGGTACCATAGAACTTTTCACAGTTGATACTTATTTGTACATTGAGAGAAAAGCCACGCTTATAATATTCAGTATTCATTACCAACATTCATAAAATGTAGTTTTAGTTGGTTCAGCAGATCTCGTCAAACTTGAAGTTGACGAGCGTTAAAAGACAGTAAACAATAAATTAGGATGCTGATGCATTTATTACTTTCACTTAAGCTTTATGCTGCTATTATCTTTTGTTTTTGTTTGAACGATTTTCTGTAAAACTATTAAAGGAACTCAAGAAGCACTATTTGTATTGAAATTAATCTATCATCATAAAAATTGTCGTTATGCCACTGTTCTGAAAACAACTTTTTCTTTACTTTAAAGGCTGGTTTTGCATTCCTTGCAGTATATTCAAGTAGATCGCCCTTACATAGAAATGATAGTGCTTGTGTTGTCTACCTTACTGTACTGTTCAAAATAATGTTATCGTTTAGTATCCCAAGACCGAAATCAGATCCGTTATATTGCATGTGTATGGGGAAGCAGTCATTGGGGTCACGGGCATCCACGGAAATCTTTTACAAGTAAAACTCAATTTGGATTGCAACTGCGACGAGTCCAACCGTTCACTATAGACCCCAAGAAGAGAACGCATAGATATATGCGGTTTTGAGAGGGAATATGGGAATCAAAATAAATCAATTCGTATTTCGTTAATAATGCATATATTCAAGGGCAAGTTTTGAACTTTATGGCGGCGAAAGTTTTGTAACATAAATTAAATAGTTAAAGTTTAAAAAATAAAAATACAGAAGCACGTATAGAATGGTTACCAAGTTTCTATTTCGAAACAATCGTTTAAGTTTTGTTATCTTAAAATAGATTAAAAGGTCACAAATAGGCAGAATTCGGAAATATCTGACAATTGATGCATCTAAACTGCTTGTGACTTCATTGGTTATCTCGCGCCTAGATTACTGCAATGCACTATTGTATGGAGTACCTCAAACATTAATCAACAAACTGCAGATCGTTCAAAATACAGCTGCCCGCATCATCTCCAGAACCTCGCGGTACGATCATATTACACCTGTACTTAAAGAATTACACTGGCTTCCAGTGCAATACAGAATCCAATTTAAAATTTTAACACATACCTACAAAGCTTTAAACGGAAAATCGCCGGAATATATGGAAGAAATGTTATGTGTTTACAAACCACGAAGGAATCTACGATCTCAGAACAAAGCACTTACTTTAGTGATACCAAAAAGTAAAACTGTAACCTACGGCGACCGACGATTTGAATATGCAGCTCCGAAACTGTGGATCGATCTACCGTCCAATGTGAGAGACTCAAGCTCATTGTGTTCTTTCAAACGTGCACTTAAAACACACTATTTCAAACAAGCTTATGAATATTATTTTTATCATGAATAACCAGACAGTGATTTTGGAAGTCTGTGTGTCCCACACTGTCCAGATCAGTAACCAGTCAGGCTTCTAGCTCACTGGGGTCAAGAATCAAGAAGAGTCCGGGACGGGACATCGGGCTTCTTGCTCGCGGGGGTGTCCCGTGCGGTCGCGCTGTGCCAAGACTCAAGAAAGTTAAGTATACAATGACGACTTCTTGTTGTCATAGTATATTTTCAGGTTATCCCTCCATGTGCAGAGGACCTTCGTAGTGGGTTGGGGGGAGTGTGGTGGCGGGTCTGGGCGGGTGTCGCGGTCGGTCCCGGGCGGTGTGGTACGAAACGGGATGGGGATGGGACTTACCAAATCGTCTTCTTGATATAAATAATAATTTTACAATCTGTTTTAATTCTGTTAAGATCTTTTAGGGCGGTTACATATCCGGTGTAAACTGTTTTAGACTTTCGATTTAATATATAAATGCAATTTAGATGATGATTATAAAATTTATTATTTTAAATTAAGTATCTAAGAAGTTTCGCTAGAATATTTTTATTGTATGATATTGATATTTAATTATTTTAATTTCAGACAACTAGATTAATACCACATTTTAATTTATTATTTTATATTCTTATTCTTAGTATGTCATACATTTATTGTTTAAATACTGTTTTAGGATTTTAATGAAATTGCTTGTAATTATTTATCAGTTTAGATCATTGTAAAGCGCCTTTGAACGTGTATATGAAAAGGGCGCTATATAAGTTTGGTAATTAATAATAATAATAATAACTTTGAAAACCACCGAAGACAAAAAATGTGAAAATATTACAGGCTCGGTTTCATTGAGCCTGTTAAAGACTTTAAAGCATATCAAAAACATAAAATACCGCATCGTAATTAGAGCTCCTACTTGGATATCAAAAGGACAGGGAAATAGATAGATCTAAAAAAACATGGCAGTTTTTGTGCAACAAGCTCAAAACGAGGCAATTTTATGCAAATCTTTGAGAAAGAGCATAATACATGTATATAAATGTCCCTCTAAATGAGTAATTGCGAATAAAAGATAAAATGTAATGTTCATAACTAATGAAGACATGGGTAGAAATCAAACCAACAAGGTTTAAACTCTCGCATCTCAGGTTATTTCAATAGTGCGCTCGTGAAATGCAAAAGTGTGTAATTATGGATTGAAATTATATTTCAACAAACTTGACTAACTAAGTACTTGTAACTGAGGTAACGTGTCGCCATTTATCCTATAAATTGATATCAGACAAGTTCAATAAACAAAATCATTATTGATGCTTCCACGCTGAATGTGTAATCATAACCTCATGTGGCCATCCTAGTCGTTTATCTCTCTCGTCCGCAGCTTATTGGTCGTATTGATGACTGTCTTTTAGCGTAGCGCCGCCCCATTGACTACACTTATGATATTAGATAAAAATATTGCCCATGCTGATCTCCTATGTTTACTTTAAACAATGGCCATGTCACATTCGCTAAACCTCCGGTATCTTTGATAACATTCACCAAATTTGCACTGGAAATCGCAAACAAATGGCAAAATCGCTGATCCCCCCCCTTTTTTTTACTTTAAACAATGATCACCTCACTTCGCTAAACTTCCGTTAACTTCTGAGAACATTCGCAACATTTGCACTGGAAAGCGCAAAAAGCAAAATCTCTCTTTAAAAGACAATATTTTGACAATTAAGCAAGTTCTGAGCATTCGTTTCCTCCTAAATGCTTGTTTAAAACATCTCCTCGTTTACTATAAGCCTCTACTGTTTCACGACCGTATGTTTGGTGATTTATACCACAAGAAAGAAATTTTTAAAATTAACACATGGGTAGAAGTGTTCATCAATTTTCAAAGTCAATGCATGGACATGAGTTTTTTTGAAACCCGCATAATGTCATCTAACATGGCATACACCGAAATTGACATCATTAAAACTAACAAACAAAAACAGGAAAATGTGCGAGAACCACCGATATTACATGTTTGAGTTCAGCATTTTAACGAAATTGTTGAAGATCAGAATAGTAAATTTAATAATTTGAGTCCCTGTCAGGCTGCTCATCCCCCCACCCTAGGACAGTGACGAAATTTTGTTGTTGAACTCTAGATTTTGGAATACATTTTTGGTTGAAAGTGTATGCTAATGACCGACTAGCTTTTTGTAAACTTTTGTTTACAGACAGCCTTTCCCTCAAAAGTCGGAGCGTGCTCGATTGGAAATTCCGACATTTAGAACAGGGAGAACTCCAATCAAGTGCGTCGGAACTGTGTTCTGGCAGCGTTCTACCCATTCCATCGAAATAGGTGGTGTGAATCGGTCAGTGTTTTATACTGCACCAAACTGAAATATTTTTAGATACTGGTTTTTTTTGCCATAAAATAAGATAATGGTTACATTTCAGTACTATGCCAAGAATTTCACCAACATAAATACCAGAAATAGTGTTATTTTTCAGTAAATTATAAATATTGCTTTTTGTTGACTGATCTAAAAACTAGGAAAACTTAGTTGAACTATGAAGTATGGGTTATTAAGACCATTAGGAGTTCTTTAGACTTCAAAAGATATAATAAACATGCAATTATGTAACACTTTTTATAAAAACCTATCATGATTCTGTTCCGACATCCAATCTCACTCGTTTGGCAGATTCTTAGACTCTTTCTCCGTCGTTATCAGAAAATAAACGACTGTTGTAAACCAAAAAACTAGAGGCCTCTGATTGGCTTCTGGATTAGGTCAAGCCTGTTCTCTGTATCTATTTCAAAAAAAAATTCTCCAGCTTCTTATCAACTTGCTATTGCTCATTACAATAATTCAACATAACACTTGATTAAAGAGTAAATATAAACCATTTGTAAAAAAGAAAAGAAGAGGTACAGCTTATACTGTATTAAACCAGCATCTAGAAGGTGTAAACGTCGCCCTGAACGACAGGATATGGCAAACAGTGTGCAGTATTTGTGCAACTCGAATGGTTAACATTTAAACCCCCGACGCACTACGCCAGCAGTGGTTACAAGCGTCGCAACAATACAGATACAGATCTCATCATAAAATGCATTCCAAACATATGAATGGCAATAAATCAGTGACCGACATTTAAGTGGCATCAAATTGCTATCAGCAACTCTGCTGTGATAACGGTAGACATACATCTTGTAATATGTCTCCGAGTTCGTTGTATTTTTTAATCTAACACCAACTGGTGTTGTTAATCTCCAGCAGCAGTATGTACTTTACTTGCAAGCTTGGGGAATACCGCCTATTTTAAACCTCGAGGAAAGATAACTGAAGCTCGCTAAGGATTCTCTGGCGACTATAATCGCCAGACAAAATTGGTTTACTACTGTCGCTGTCTGCTGAAAGTACAGACATGCGCAGTGAAACAGTCAAGCAGATTCTGTGGAAGAGTCGGAATTTGATTCTGGCACAGTTCCGACAGCCCAATCGAGCACGCCCGGATATTCATTAGTCTCTATTAAAAACATAAACGATGTCTTGCTTTTGACCAACAAAATCAATATAACGGATTGAATCTATTTCATATATGGGATCATCCTGAACAGTTGTTTGAATCAAATAACGTAACAGTTCAATTTATACACAAATAATATTTTGCTATGAAGGTTTTCATCACGTGACTTTCTAAAAAAAGACGCATAACATTTTTTCTACACCCTGTAGAAAATACAACACACGTATGTTTATATAATTTAACATGTCGTTATATATCGGCTCAATTTCTGATTTGATGTTACTACAACGTCCAGATTTTTTTTCATCAACATTTAGAAGACTTTTCTTGCAAATAGGGGGAACGGAATAGCATTCCCAAGCTCTAGACGGGCGGCTTTGTCTAAAGTGACCACGTCCGGTGCCGCTGTTAACCGGTGTTACCCTTCAAAGTTCAAGTTTGGTCCATTATAATATGTCGGTCATCAGGATGACCGACAATAAACGGCGTTAACTATTCTATTGAAGTAGGGACATGCGCAGTGTAACAGTCAAAACGCAATGGAAACAAAATATGCAATATAAATAATAACGTTTTCTTTTTATCAAGTTGATGTTCATTTAATGATAATTAATTGTGAAGAACGGAATAATTTTTTTGCAATACATGTATATATGCCTACAAAATAATCAATGTAATTCGTTTAGATTAGCAATTAAAACTAGCATCAAATTATGAAATGATTAAATTGCATTTTTGTTTTTAAGCATATGTGTTTGTATATATCAGTTTAAGGAAAAAAAGTAAAATACGCATATCAGGAAATGCCACATTCAGAAAACACAGCCTCCCCACACAGCCAAGAAAACGAAAGGAAGAGAGAACATGGTTTATATAATGACCAATTTCAAAACAGACACCACAAACAATTAAAAAAAAGAGAACCTGAGGGGTTATTGGATTGGAACGGCCAATGGCAAAACAATTTGCCACTTGGTGTTTCCACCAGGTTCTAGGGTGCACCAACCTTTACTTGCCCCAGCAGGTTGTCGCATCAACAAACAAGTACAAGTTGTCTTGATGGTTAGAAAAAAATTAAATACAATATTTAAGTTTATATCAAATAATAATTTTCTTATAATATATTATCAAGTAAAGTAGTAGTAAGTGTAGTACAGGCGCTAAGCATTTTCTGGAACTTGTACCCTTATAAGCAGTTTATGTAACGTTATAGATGGTCATTTATTTTATTCACCCATACATAAATTATTTAGTAATAGGTTGACTGCTTAATTCAAATTGAAGTCAGTATCGTCCTAAAATCTCACTAGGTATACATTTTTTCTAGCAAAAAGGTACAACAATGTAATGAGTTAATTCTTAGAAATTCAAATCTCAATATCTACGGTATTAAATTATTCTTGTAAACAAATGTTAAAAATTGTATTAGTTTATTGTTAACCGAGAAATACTTTTTACCAATAAATATTGTTATGTAATGGTTAGTGTTCAGTAATAAGCATGATTGTACAAAATCAAAGCGACACAATAATGTTCTAAATCTTCATTTATAAACACTAACCGACTGAGTGGTTGAAATTAAATTTAGTTAATCAATTCACAAACTTGTCTAATTATTCAATGAATTATTAGTACTGATTTAATAGAAATATTAAACTGGCCAGTAATTAGAAAAATACACCAATTCGATTTGACAAAAAATAATATCTAACCGACTAAAAGTCTTTATGGTAAATTCCTCATTTTATCACATACGTAAGGCCTCATCTGCCTGTTTAATGGTAAGTGAAAAAAAATACGATGAAATACAAATACAGCTAGGTAGTGTGACATAAAAATTGATAATCTCACCATCGGTTTTTTGCTGATTCAACTCCAGGTGCTGTGGTCTCAGTAAGGTCATAGAGTTACTACATATTTTGCTTTATTAGCTCTATTTCGTCTCTGCTAGTTGGCGGGGAGAAGAGGCTGTTGTCTTCTGGTAGGTGGCCATTCCTGATATGCGTGTTTCACTATTATCTTCTGTTTTATATGTTTGCGTGCTTCAGAACTTGTAGGAGGAGAGAGAAATTAAAAGGGGAAAATAACACATCGAACTTGAATGTACCACGGTTAATGCTTAAGAATTTTATGCACATACTCGTAAAATAGAATCAGAACCAGACGGTAATTTTACACATGCGTAGCACGTAAGCCAGTAATGACACAATTAAGACGTAGTTTTCTTTTCAGTGAGCAAATTAAGTGTCCACCTGGTATAAATCGTTATTACATGCAAATGATTTTTTCCAGGATCATTTGAAAGCTGCATTCTGATATGCCAGTAGAACTGGCTTTATTCTTCATCTTTGTAGGCGTGTTATAATATGTACATTAAGATTTGCATACTTTTCAAGTTTTTATTGATGGCCATGACCTGTCACCAGACATGCTTCGTAACCGACAGCTATTATGTCTTTCAATTAGACTACATTACTCATGTGATGACTCCAGACTGACAAAATTACGAGTGGGCAATAAATCAATTTGCAATTGATCATTATCATTTGAACAAATTATGATAACTATATCTTAAAACAAGATCTTGTAAACAATGATTTTATCTCTTATACATGTAACACAAATGATCCCCTTAAATGGAGTATTATCTGTTATGCGTGACTAAGTTGATCAAGAACAAAGGACTTGGCCGCCTATTGGGTAATAGTTATCTTCTTTAATCGTGTAAATAATTATTATGAAATCAATCTAGTTTCGTATGAATAAGAATACTAATCTGCAGACAAACTGAAAAATAACTACTCAACGAAAATTGTGTCCGTGATTTTTGGGATTTTTAAGGAAATAAGAAACCTGAATAAAAAAAACACATGGAAATAATTTGTTCAGAAATACATGTAATGAAATTGTAAGGACATTTATTTTCACGAGCCATAAAATGTTTATCTCGCGAAACAAAACGAGGGTTGCATGCAAGTCTTCTTAACTTCTTCGTAACAATGTAATTTTGACAGTCTTTCAAGCAACCCGCTTAACCCATTTGACGGATTTTAAATGCAAATAAATACATTTAGCATGTTTAGAATACAATAAATGACTGTTTATCTTTTGTTTAACCATGTTCATAGAATTTGGGCATGTACCAACTAAGATGATGCCAAGTTGGTGATAATAAAATAAAACAGTTTAAAATTAGTTATTTTGTCTCTAAGTTATTGATTTATACTTAAAGTTCTAAAACTTTAGGACGTTAAATAATTCGCAAACGAATGAGAAATTAAAAGAACTCCAAATAAAATAAATATTTCATTTTCAAGTATCTTATGTTATCTTTAGAAGCAAATGAAAACTTACAGGGGAATTAAATAAACATTTTATTAAATACTTGAAAAGACAAAGGATTTACTTGTAAGATAGGATAATAATTTTTACCTGTCTAATCAGCTGAAGAACCTAGATATTTTCAAGGGTTTCAGACAGTGACGAGATATTATTACGCACTCAAATATATACTGAATTAAAACTTCGATGGTTGGGGAATATTTTTAAAAATTTAAAATGTTGATTTAGGAATTAAAGATACATTTTGACAAGAGAGAGAGAGAAGAAAAAAAAAATCCGGATTTCATTAAAATATTTAAACTTTCCTAGCCATGATATAAAACACGGATACTTTTAATTCAATAAAATATGTTTGTACTCAATAATATTTTTGCTTTTGTTGATTTACATGAATTTATATTTCTTACTTAAGATTCAAAAACCCTAACTGAAGAACCTGGTGAAATTAAAATATTTTGGAAAAAAAACACAACTTTATTAACAAAAACAACAACAACAAAAAACCCAACAACACCTACAACTCGTAATATTCAAGTTGGAACATAGTGAAACAAAATAGAAAAAAAGATGGACGACCGAGAGAAATCTGCTCTTAGAAGTCAGCAAAGAAAAATTGCAGAAGATCTGGTTCTTGATGAGGATTTCTACGCATCTTTGAGAAGAGACAAAATCTTCTCACCTAATATGCTTGAGACGATCAAGGTAAAGTGTTGTGTTTAAATAAAAAATATTGCTTTTAAATGATATTGCCTCTACTTGAGAGGAAACCCGAACCATCACGGCGACAGTGCCTAGCCATGCAATTCCGGCAAATAAAATAACGCTGAAAAATTTGCTTTAAAGTTACTTTTGTGTGTCCTTGTAGGGATAGTGAATATAACATATCTATTTTTTTTGAACGATTCGGTCATTTGCCTTCTCCAGTAGATAAAATCACAGCAAGTCTACATTTTCTTTCTTTCACACTACACACATAAAATTATAATAATAAATGTTGGTACAGTGTATCAAGTGAATATTGCTCTTGATACAATTTTGTGAGTATACGCTATCAGATTATTTTTAATATACGATATAGGTATCTTTTATTACAATAGTTTAATTCGCTCTAATATTATGAAGGCTTATTTTATCGTATTTTTTTTTAACACAACTCGACATGCTCGAAGTATATCGATTTTCGGGATTTCTGAGGGTTATCACAAACTAAAGAATGTAGTTTTGCAGAGACATACGAGTTTTCGAATGACATAAAGAGATAAAAAAGGAACTTTGAAAGCCACCGAACATTTGTCACAAAAAATAAAAAATGAAGGCTCGATTTGAGAGAGCCTATTCATGGGCAGTAATGAAAAGGTGAAATATGCACACCAGGAATTGCCACATTCAGAAAAACAGCCTCCCTACACAGAGGATGGTTAATAAAATGATCAGATTAAAAAATGACACCATAAACAATTAACAAAACTGAGAACCCGAGAGGTTATTTTCACCGGGGGATTAAACCAGGTTCTAGGGTGCACCAACCTAACACTTGCCTTCTCATATCACAAAACAATATTACTGTCCACCCCGACTATCCCCGGGTTGAGCGCTACTCAATATTTACGAAAAATATACGTATCATGCTCAACGGCATTCAAAGATGGTAGTCAATAAATGTACCTAAGTACTATGTTTATCTGTACAGTTATGAGACTATTTTTAATTACTCAACTTCAGAAATGTGAACTTAAACCTTTTGTTACTTTCTTCTAAAACAGGCCGAAGCAAAACCAAAGGACAGAGTTTATGCGATGCTTCAGTCATTAGAGAAAAGAGGACCGAACGCCTTTAAGCAATTTGTAGCAATTCTTAGAGAACATTATAGCTGGCTTGCAGACATACTGGACGATGAATACAAAAAACGCCTCCGGGAAGGTGAGCTCTTTGGTATAACTTCACAGATCTAACTTGTGAACAATAAAAAAATCTGACAACTAAATAACAAAAGTTCTGAATTGTTTTCTTAGATAAAATTTACGAAACTCGAAAAGAATTTGATTTTATGATTCTTTTTGTTCTATTGAAGTAGGCTCATTCTTAATTCGAACTCGTACTCCGTAAAAATGAAGATTTTAATTTATATGCAGATGGTTGCCCTAGTAAATCCAGTTTGCCGCGGAGACAACAAAGGGATTTATATTACAGCAGTAGTTTTTCTCCGAGAACATATTCAATTCAAACCGAGAGCAAAAGTGAAACAGGCATTGGTTTGCCTACACTAGCAACTGGCCCCACAAACGCTTATAGAACGATTACTCAACAGGAAGATGCTGATAACTTCAAAGGAAATCAAGAACCCGAGAGAGAACGATATAAACCATCAGGTTTCACCAAAGCGTACACAAGTATTTTGAAAATCAATATAGCATCCGCCAATAACGAAACTGACGGCGAGAGAACACATAAGGATGCATGCATCAGCCCGATTGGCGTAATAGAATCACCAAGAAAGAAAGTTCACGCAATGTGTAGCCCCATTCACAAAACTCGATTAACTAGAAATAACACCATTGAAAATGAGTATTTTTCTGACAGTCAAGAGAACCACTGGGACAGTCATTTGGATAATAATGAGGTATACAGGTCTGAAAGGAAATGGTCTGATGATGGGGATCTCACCAATAATGTTAGTGATGACGTCGATGGCGTTGAAAGTGGAAAAGTCGGTAATGATGTACAAGCTGTGGACGATGTTTTTGAATCTGAAGTTAACGAAGAATCTGATTTATCTGAACATGGTAATAACATACATAAACAGGAATTTCAATCACGTAAAACTGCAAGAGAAAATAAGTGTAATTACGCTCATGCCTGTGCAGAATGCGAACACCGACAAGCCTTGGCACAGCTAACTGATTTAATAAAATCGTTGCATGATAGACTTGTAGCAGTAAACTCCGAAAATGAAGAAAATCCAGAAAATGAAGAAATTGTGGAAAGTGAGGAGAGTTCTAGCGACGCATTTAGTTCTAGCACATGGAGAAAACTTGAGGATGAAGTGGACAAACTTATTAACAAACTACAAACTTCTGATGACATGAAAACTATGCAGGAACGTATTCACAAGCTAAACAATGAAAAGGCAAACTTAGAATCGGAGTTGAAGAAAACTCAAAAGAACGCGGAGAATATGATAGATGAGATTTACGACCTCCGGCGGGATAGGAGAGATATCCAAAAGATAAGAGACTCGAAGAATGAACTGACAGTTAAAATCAAAGAGCTTGAAGAATCATATCGTACAATGGAAAGGGATCTCCAAATCAAACTTTCGCAGAAAGACCACCAAATAAAAGAGCTTGAAAAAACATTAAATGAGATTTCAGAAAAGCCAGAAATAACTTCCCCACGAAAGGCCAAAGGTGGTAAACAGAAGAAAACATCTGGATCAAACGGACAACATCTAAGATTAATGAATATTGATCGTTCCTTGGATCCTAGATGGATCCAGAGACGAACTGGCGCGACCTCAACGATTCAGAAGTCCGTTCTATTGAAAAGATAATGGATAGTGTACAAGAATACGAAATAATGTTTGTGTTTTTACCAAACATAAAGCAATTATTACTTTTAGAGATATCTCCTGATATCCATTTGTTCGAATAAAACAAAACATTTAGAATTTATTATTTAAGCATTAAAAAACAACTTCCAACATGATGCATACTTGATGATTTACCCATCTACTGTTGAACGCTTTGCTTACCTCTTGTTTCCACGACGATGGCATGAATACAAGAATTCATAAAGGTGTCTATGGAAATCATGAAAAAGATATTCCATACAGGGCATGTAATATACTGTAGTATTTCCATTGGTCATTATATTCTTCTCTTAAAAATATCGTATAAACGTCTTTGAAATGATAGTGCCTCTGGCTGGGAGCGATTCCGCACCGTAACGGCGACAGCGCCTAGCCCTGCAACCAACTGAGCTAGCCGAGACAATCCCATATTTAATAGTTAATATAGTGTGCTAATGTTGTTCCTGAAACTGGAACATTTAAGTGCAGAATTTGTGAAATTACAGTTCACACTATTTTGTTGATTATTGACTTATCAGTAAATGCACAATGCATACCACTCTAAATCTAAAAACGAATCTGTATGTACATTATTCGCGTATTTTTTGTATAAAATTCATTCTTTTTTGTATAAAATTCATTCTTCCCAACCTTTCCATTGGTCACACGTATTTGCGACGTGATGTATTTATACCGAATATTTGCACATTCTAATTGATAAAATGTTAATTTCTAGTTTAAATAAATTATTTTACACTCCGTTTGATTAATTGGCCGTAAATCCTTATCACTATTTTACACGTTCTGATGTTTAACCCAGAGATGGCCATTTTTTCTGATCCATTGCGGTACCTTTGTTGCTACGGTCGACTGTATCGCAACTATACTGGGAAATACTGTTTAATACAAAAATCGCATTATTTGCCAAACCAAAGGTACAGCGGCGGTAATTCTATGGTACGCCGATCGCGCCATATATATGAGGTGATCGTAATTCCTGTACTGGATGAATTTGGAATAAATAATTTGTTCATTTTACATAACCCGTTCTAAGTGTTTGCATTTGTGATATAATTTTTTTTCGATTTTACATAACCTTTACCTAGTCTGTGAATTTGGGATATACGGGATAAAAACTTGTAAAGTCAAGATGATACCTTTGTTAATGAGTATAATCCATCACTACCGAACACGGGTTTAGTAATCAATATAATAAATCATAGCCAATATTGGCATTTGTTAAAACTTTCTAAAAAAAGATAAGTGTGAAATACATCCAGGCGTGTAAACCATTTGTTGCATATAAACGGCAGAGAAATTTAAACGATTTTAACACATGCACGATTTAAATCAGAAAACCGTAAATATACTGAATAGTGCTGCATTATTAAAAATGTAATAGAAGCCGTTGGTCACATTTAGAATGACCATATTGGCAATTTTAGTACTTCGCAGACATTTAAACTTAGCATCGACAGACTGGACATCTAACGATGTTATTTATCTTATAAAATGTACAATATGTAATATGCAGTACGTTGGTAAAACTAATCAGCAAGTATTGAAACGAATGAGGTCTTCTTTTCGATATTGAAAATTTCATTGTTGATCCATATTATTCAACAAATGTAGCTACACATTTGAATACAAATCAACATTCGTTAGACAATTTTTCATTCATTCCTATTGATGCAGTACATAAAAAAATGGACAGACTACGCGAAGAAACATCCTGGATTCATAAACTTAATACTATTTACAATCTGATTTTACAATGTTTTATTTTAACTTACGTAAGCATAATCACTGTTATGAAAAAATATTTTTAGTTTGTATTACACATTTTCTCTTCTTCTATTAAGAAACGTTTGTATCGTTTAGATCCAAATTGAATGTTTAATATTATCATTTTGCTTTGTAAGATTGGTCTTTTTGATTGTATATTGTATTAAAATTTTCATCATTTAACATACACTTATCAGTACATAATTTACAGTAAATTAATAAACTAAAATAAAGTCAAACGATTTTTATTGGCATGGTTAATCATTTATACAATATTTATTGTCGAAATTGTTTATAAGTTTTAAATGATGAATGATTTTATATGATTTCGCTAGAATTCAATTTTTGCACATTTAACGGTAGTATTACGCAAAATTTAATCCAAAAAATGACAATACCAATGAAGAATAAATAGATTTTAATTACCAAAACCATTTTCCGCTACTTTGTGGCAACATTAAGATGGCGTTTACGCGCCATTTTGACGAGGTCACGGCATTTCCGTTGTTATTATTCCCTAAAGGTTTGAAAAAACCGAAACATTGGAATAAATAAAAGAATATTAGTTTTCGTGTTTGTGCAAACATATTCTTCATATTCTATACGAGATAAAATGTATCTCAAATGCATTGACTTTACGTAAAAATTTGATTCTTTGTTAATAATCTCATGATTTGTGTTAATAAATAAACATAAAAAACATTTAATACTGGTTTTATTTCTGATTCCACTGAAGACTGATGACCAGTATTCATAACAAGAGTGTAATAAATAAGTTACCACCGGGCAAAAGTGTGAAGGGATATGCTTTAGCTTGCCACAGAACAGACTTGTAAAAGCATACGAACAATGGTGTAAACATCACAGCAGGCGTCTGCCCCCAGAGTAAACTTACTGCGTGGTCCGCACGCAGCAACATTTTAAATGTAAAAAAAAGCAACATATGCATATCAGGAATCGCCACACTCAAAAAACACAGCCTCCCCACGCAGCGATAAAAGAAGAGAGGAAGATAGAGAGAGCGCATGTTTTATATATGTATGTCAATTCAAATAGGACGCCACAAACAATTAATAAACAAGAGAACCTTTGGGGATACCGCCTTGGAACGGTCAGTGGCAAAACAAATTGCCACTGGGGGTTTAAACCAGGTTCTAGGGTGCACCAACCTCACACTTGCCCCAACAGGTACTCGTATCACAAAACAAGTACAAATTGTCTTGGTGAAATAACTCCAACCCACCCATCAGCTCAACAATGTTGCATGCAAAAGCATACAAACATAAAAACATAAGAATTTAATAGCATTGCAAAGCCAAAGGGCGGGTACTCAATGATCTTACCGAGACCAGAGCAGACCAGATATAGACGGTTGATTGAAATGAGATAAATCTTGAATTCGATTTGAAAATATCACCTGTATCTATTACAACAGCATTTTTGTTTCGTTTAAAGGACGTGTCTATCGCGCTTATCAACTGTAAATGAAAACAAGGCATCCGGATCGACAGCAATATCCCCCGCCGCATGCAGGAATATTGGAAAGGTTATGGATGCTTAATTGCAAATTAACAAATATATCTCCAGCAGTTTGGAAGTTATGGAGCAAATATGAAAGACATGGTTAAATATGAACATTCAAATACAACTAGTGACCTTCAGTCGGCCAGGTTGGAGCATGGGCTCTGCACATCATCTTGGTGGAATGAACATTTGACTAAAGTTAGATAAAATTCATTGCAGGGGTTCAGAAGATATGATCCGGACACAAAATACATAGTTCAAATCTTCAATGACCTTGACCTTGAGCCAGTCAGGTTGGAACATGGGTTCTGCACATCATCTTTATAGTCTGAACATTTGATAAAAGTTTCATGATATTAATTCTAGGGGTTCAAAAGATATAAACCAGACACAAAATACATAGTTTAAATCTTCAAACATCACTGGTGACCTTGGCCTTGTGCTGGCCAGGTGCGAACATGGGTTCTGCACATCGTCTTCATGGGCTGAGCCTTTGACTTAAGTTTCATAAAATTCCTTCTATGGGTTCAGAAGATATGAACCGGACATGAAGTACAATGGTTCAAATCTTCAACACCACTGGTGACCTTGACAAGCCGGCCATGTTGGAACGTGGGGTCTGCATATCGTCTTCATAGGCTGAGCATCTGACTAAAGCTTCATGAAATTCCAGGGGTTCAGAAGATATGAACCGGACATGAAATACATGGTATAATCTTCAAACACCACTGGTGACCTTGACCTCGAGCCGGCCAGGTTGGAACATGGGTTCTGCACGTCGTCTTCATGGGGAGAAAATTTGACTAAAGGTTCATGGAATTCCTTCTAGGGGTTGAAAAGTAATGGACCGGACACGAAATTTGCGCGCACGGAAGGACGAACGGACAAAGACCATTCCTATATCCCCCAGCCGCTATGCGGCGGGGGATAATAAATGAAAAGGTTGATGATAATGAATGAACACACGTTTGAACCCAACACATACGGTAAAATGACGCCTCTGTTGTACGCCTAGAACGTACTAAAGTACTTAAATTTTCGAGTTAAATCATTCAATGCAGGGCACTTGTTTGGCATTTTTAGGGCCCATGATGGGCCCCATTCCCCTCTCGAAATAGTATGTTTTTTCCCCTATTAGAGAAAAAATTCCAAACCAAAATCTAAAAAAAATTGAAATGGACTCCCAAAAATGCATGTTATTGATAAATTAATTTATTTGTATGTCTCAAGTCACAAAATATACTAGCTATTATAATCAGTGATGGAAAACAGTGTTATTAGTAAGTGTGACACTTCAAAGTCAAAACATGCTATATGGCTTAAAATTCCCCGTTTTTGTCTTTTTGTTTTATCGCGACACAAAATTCCCCTTCTGAAGGGTATGGGTACCTTTCCTTAAAAGTTGTCTAGTGCCCTGAAATTACATCTCTAAGCGTATACTTAACGACAAAAGTACGAGGTATATGCAAGGGAGAAATTCTAAGGGCGCCTCACTGGTGTACAAATAGCGCTACTTGGGTTTTAAATGATTCAAGACAATATAACATGTTTACTTGATACTCACGTATCGTTTTGCGTCGGTACATTTGAAATCAATTGTTGATGGGTGTCAAGGTCTTCAGTAAGGAGAACATACTTTTTTAAAGTTTAACATCATAAACGACCATCTTTTGTTTTATAACCGTATAATTCACGTATTTCAATTAAACACTTTTATCTTTTGTGGTATACAAATCGTATCGACAGCTATAATGAGATAATGTACAAGGAAATAATTCGTTTCATGTTCGCTTCCGGCATTCATGATAATTTACAGGAAATATATTCTCAGTTCCCTTGACAAAATACATTATACAATTTCCGCCTGTTGTTTTATCAGACAGAGAAAATAATTTTGTCATCTTTGTATCATATGTTTCTGATGGTGATATGGTATTTAATGCGCAATTCGATGTTACTTAGCATGCACCAAGGCGATGTTGGCAATGGATACCCATTACTGCCCATTGGACAGGGATAATCAAAACATTTCCATTTGTGTATGTAGGTGACTTTCGTAGCTCCGAACGATCGATTTGTATTTTATTTTTGATGTTTAAAAACTTTTTGTCGATGTTATAAACAGCAAAAGCCTATTTAGGAAACTAGAATTTGCCCTCGGACACTGATGCCCCCATTGCTACAACATATGTTACAAAGGGCCATAACTCTGGTATAAATGGTCACAGAAAAAATCTTACCTTTAAGATCATCTACACATCCTGCTTTATCATCTGTTGTAAGAAATCCGCCCGATAGACAATGAGGAGTTGATGCCACAAGATTTGGGGGACGTACGGACGGACGAGTGCAGGGCATAAAAATAAAATTGATGAAAAGGAAACTTTGAAAGCCAACGAACACGACAAATATGAATTTTAAAATTTTTCTCGGTTGGATTGAGCTTGTTCATGGTCAGTAAAAGAACTGAAAATTTAATTTACTGCCCACGCCGCCTAGTCCCAGGTTGAGCGCAACTCAATATTTACACGAATAAAAAATACAATATTTATCACAAACGATGGTATTGATATCAAGCTGTCCCGCGATACTGTAAAATGATATTGCCCTTACCTGGGAGCGAACCCGTACCGTCACGGCGACAGCGCCTAGCCCTGCAATTCCGACGACGCAACCAAATGAGCTAGTCGGGACAACCCACAAAAAGGTTGATCATATAGCACTGATATAATGTTATGTCATCACTGCAAGAGGTAACGGGTTATTTTACGGTACTGACTATAAGGCATCAACGTTTTTTTTAAGGTGTATGCAATGTAAACAGGCGGCGCTTTGCCTTATATACGTATATGAACATTATATATTATTAATGTTTGCCTCCAAGTGGGAAACAGATAAGACATTATATATTCAAAATAAGTATGGAACTGAAGCTTTGTCGGGGACACATATCAACAACTGGAAAGTGGATCTTCACAGGACAGGACATCCTAACGTATCCGTTTATAAAAAAGGGCGAGACTTTACGGTGTTTTGAGAACTATCAGAATATTAAAATCTTAAATCAAACTGTTGAGCTTAATAGTACTAATGCTTTAACCCTGAATTTTTATCAGAGGGCGATACTTTTACAGCACAGTCTTCACCATACCAAACAGGGAGTTTTGCACCAAAACAATATAAAATACCATTAATGTACTAGCTGACTACATCTATAAATAAAGGAAGAAAATTCTTTCACTACGCGTTTCGAGTTTATTTGACTCTTCAGCAGGTGAATGATATTATATTAAAATTTGTCATTTACATATTTTAAGTTGACTAAAATACACAAAATACCATACAAAAACTCCTGTTCTCGAGCATTTACTCAAATATCCTTGTCCTTAATACATGTATCTTGTCCTAAAAACTTTAAAAGAACAAGAAATTACATGTAGGTTATGCAAAAAGGTTTTTGAAACCACAGGTAAAATCTATTTTGGTCTCTTAAAAATTCAAATAACGTTTAAAGAAGCTAAAATGAAATAATTTTCAGGCGTTCTGTTTGTCAACATATCGATGGCTCAACGCTCAATTATCGCATCTGCTCTCTTAACCAACAATGCTTTTATTTCATATTGTAGCACATGCTCCTTGCAAACTCGTGTAACACATGCTCTTTGGATGTCCGACATTTGCATTATTTTTCAAGCTTGTTACATACATTCTAGGAAATAACGAAATACGACATCGTAAATTTATTAAATCTAAATCCTAATATTGGATATAAATATAGATTAAGGTGCATTTTCACCGAACTGGTACATTGGATTAAACTAAATTTCATTTGAAACTTGAAACCGTGGTTGTTATCACTTACATTTATCATGTTTATCCCTATCGTGAGTCCCCAAAATCTGTATAAAGCAAAGATTTTATCTACATGTAGTTTATTCTTTCTTAAATTTATAGGTAATAGTGAATTACATCTGCACGCAGATTTATTGCTCAGTGCGAACTCAGTATATCACTTATTTATACTCAACAATGAACTTAACATCCGCTTTTATTCACAAATAAACCGATTGTGATCTTTGTAGTGATATTGAAAGAGGAATATCAAAATCATATTTTCTTAAAAAAACACATCTTTTTTTTAATAATGATTCAGACAAATCAAAGGCTGAAAATGATCCGTTACTAGCTGAAGCATGCTTTGATCTTGAAAAAGGGCGTTTGAGTCCTGAATAAATTATTTGAGGCAACTGAATAACTACTAATTCACAATTAATGATTCATTTTGTTCAACCTAAGATGGTTATTCATTATCATTAAACGAGCCTGTTGCAAGCAGAAGTGGGTGAGAAGTTGCATCCCATTTTAGTCAGTTAAAACATTGGAAGGGAAAAAGAAATGCATCTTTTATCATGGCAATTGATTGTGTTCCATAAGTTGTGATATAAGAAGGGACATACGAGAAATATGCTTGCAGCAATTGAAAAGTTAAATAATTTTGCATATCAGGAATCGCCACACACACAAAACACAGCCTCCCCACGCAACGAAAGAGAGGAAGAGAGAGCATATTTGTTATAAGTATGTCAATTCATATAAGACGCCACAAACAAGGATTAAGAGAACTTTTGGGGATACCGCATTGGAACGGTCAGTGGCAAAACAAATTGTCACTGGGGGGTTTAACCCAGGTTTTAGGGTGCACCAACCTCACACTTGTGAATGCTAGTAGAAAACTGTATTTAAAAGACTGCTCAATGGGCTACAATAAACATAGTTCTAGAAAGGGCCGACCCTGGCATAGCTGTCTTCTTTCTAGAAATGTATAGTTGATTGTTATTGTATTTAAAAAGACCATTCAAGCGCATTTTGTAAAATATGATACAATGCACGTATACACCCACACAACCCTGATAAACAAGATCAGAAATGCCATATAACATATGCGATTTACCAATTGACCGGCAACGACTGTGAAGATAGTGCGAGTGAGACAGGAAGATAATAAGCTGGTAGATAAAAAGAGAATGAGGTAGTATGAAAAGGGACACACCGGTCTGAAACCATTTTCTTTCAGAGGACAGGGCCAATATTATTTGTAGACATTTTGGAAAGGAAACGAGACCAATCAAAATACTAAAACAACAGATATGAGCCTTTTGTGGAATAATAAATTTACGAACATTCAAATAAATTTGTCATATTTTTTTCATTTATGATAGAAGTTATAACCATTAATCTACAATAATTTCATTTGAAATTCATATCGTCATCCTCAATTCAAACACTAAATGTCTTAGTTATTTATTTCATCTTCAGATCTTCTTTGGTTAAAAATATTAAACCACTTCTGTGTCACTTGCCGTTTTGGGCCGATATAGGATTACATAAAATTTTATGGCCAGAATGGAAATATTGAAATTCCTTATTTAAAGCATGATATTGTAAGACTTAGGGTTTTTAAAGATTGTATTATTCTACTAGGCTTTATTGTGTACCTCATATTGATTTTACAGATTCGGGTCATTTTTAAATCTACCGCGAAATATGACGTGGGTGGGGTATTGTTTACGTGATTTTTAATCCTTGATGTTTAATTTTTAAACAGGTTTCAAGAAGTTTACCTTTATTGCATATTGATGTCCTTGATGTAGTAAACATAACACGCTACTACAGATCCTCAACTTCCACTTATCAACTTGCATTTTTGTACAAATTATTGGAAATTTCATCGTTCATGCTGACTGGCAGTAGGAGCCTGGGAAATGAGGATTTTGTGTACTACGTCATCAATTTTGGGAAATCGATTGTTGGCAAACAAAACGTCTGTCAGATCTGTCAAAGACCAAGCCAGGAAAAATCGCAGAATCGTTATATCAAGATAAAACCTCTATCTCATGTCTTATTACATTGTATAGGTAATTGTTGTAAATCATGATTATTATGATTTAAGGTAAATGTTAATAATTTTTTATTTATTTTAAGGGTTTTTGTAGCGGAATTCTGCCGGTATTTTTCAGCTTTCCGCTGTCTGTGCGGGATTCCGACATTTTTCCGCCAGTGCAGTGATTCAGATTGGCGTCGGCCATCGGAGAATCGCCGATAAAATTCTCTAATGGCCGATATAAAATAATCTCTAAGACAAATGGGCCGATAAAAATCCATTCCCATTTGCCGATGGTTTTTGCAATAATTATGACAACGATAAAACGCTTCGCCCCTTGAGTACGAAACTGATACGAAATGACAAACGAACGTGATCCGAGTCACCTAAACCGCTGTAAAAATTTATAACCTACACGCACCGGCTACTACGTCAAGCTACGCTTCCAGTACCCAATATCTGTAAGGGGCGATCACTGCGATGTTAACCACGTGTATTTCGGTCGCCCAGACGCTCTTTATATTCGTAGTCCTGAAAAGCGTCTAGACGGTTCGATTTCAACATGGCACCGAAGAAGAGAAAAGTCGACGACACACAGAAAACATTGTTTTCAGTTGGGGTATCCCTCAAAAATAGTAATAACAAAGAGCCAACAGATGAACAACCTTCAAGTTCAAAGGAACAAAATGAAACAAAACAAAAACAACGTAACTTTCAAACTAAATGGCTTTCCACATTCAAGTGGTTACAATTTAATGCAGGAACGAAACTGATGACTTGCGAGTTGTGCCTTAAATGTAATCGATGCAACATCTTTACAAAGGGTTGCTCAAATTTCAAAACTAGTGCCCTGTTCGATCATATTAAATCCAATGATCACCAGACTGCCCTTATAGCACCAGGTCTACAAACTGATTTGGAGAAAGTGAAGAATGTGCAACACTCATCTAGAGAAAAAGCAGCCATACTTGCACTTAAATCTATTTATTGGTTGACAAAGGAAAACATACCCCTGTGAAAATTCAGGTCATTTATCAATTTTCAAAAGAGCATTGGTGTTGAAGACTTGTCTGGCTTATCAGTTTCGTCAGGAATCTCTTATGACTCGGATTATGCTGCTCATGAGTTTTTGCAGGCATTGTCCGATTGTACAGAATCACAGACTCAAAAAAGTTTGAACGATTCGCCATATGTTACAGTTCTCTGTGATGAATCAACTGACAGGACTGTTACTCATCGTCTTGTGCTATACTGCCAGACTGTGAATTCTCTGACCATGCAACCAGCTACCAATTACATAACTAATATAAAACTTGATGAAGGCACTGGTGCGGCATTTCCACTGCCATTTTTAAAGAAATGGGAAAGAGAGGTGTACAGCCCGACAAAATCCGTGGCCTTGGTACAGATGGTGCATCTGCCATGACAGGTAATTAAAGTTTTAATGATAAATATTACCAGCATTTAATTCAATTAACAAATGGCACCATCGACTTTAAGAATCCTTGCTTACTCACAGACATTTGTCTTGTCACAGTCTTTCCTTTAATTCAGTTTTAATAGAATTTGCTCACAAATTAAATTGACTTCCAAATAAATAATAAAAAATATTAAACTTAAAGAATTTACATAAATTTTGCAGGTAGAGACAAGGGGACAACTGGCATGATGCTGAGAAAAAATCCACATTTGGTAAATGTGCATTGCATTGCACATAGACTGGCACTGTGTACAAGCCAAGCAGCTGAGGGAGTACCTGCCATGAAAACATACCAAGAAATTATCACCAGTACCTTCTACTACTTTAAGTATTCGACAAATAGAGTGGCAAGGTTAAGGGAAATTGAAACTATTCTCGAGTCACCACAGTTGAAGTTTAAAGAGGTACACTCTGTGAGATGGATGTCATTTTACCAGGCTCTTGAAGCTGTTTACAGGTATCCATAAATTTTTACCTTAATTTTAGTCAAGGTACATGCATATTTTATCATTATGATATCTGTTCTGATTATCATATAAATAATGTCCCTCCTGCTGCAGTTACCATAGTTTACAATTCATATCTTTGTTTTAGATGTTTGGATCCACTTCTGACTTATCTAGCTGAAGCTGAACACTCTGATGCCAAGGCCCAAGGGTTAAAGAAAAAGGTGAATTTAAATATTTTTTTACTTGAGATTATTCATCAGTTTCAATAATTTCAGTTTTTTTTAAATGATAAACAAATGTTTTCTTACATGATTTTCATGTAAGAAGAGTTTTTAAGCACATTACTTTTTATTAGCATGTCCTTCAAGAAAAATGAAAGAAAATATCTGTTCTTTTCAACTGATTTGCAGTTTGTTCACATTTTAAGTTCATTGATCTCATTGTGACATGTCTTTTGTTGGTTTGTTTCTTTTTTCTAGGAGTTCAAAGTTGTTGTTATTTTGCATGTGACCTTTTTCAGTTTTGGATGATGTTCCTGTGTTACTGTTTGTTTTCCCAGTTTGTTTTTGCAAATTGTTATCACAGTAAGTTCTTTTTGGGAATTTCATGATTGTCTATGATAGATTAAAATTGTTTCAACATAAATCATAAAAGATATCTCTTTATATTCAAAAATTAAAGTTAGAAGTAAGAAAAATATTCCGTTGCATTTAATATACCTTACAGTACTGGTGACATTGGTACTGATAGATTAAAATTGTTTCAACATAAATCATAAAACATATCTCTTTATATTCAAAAATTAAAGTTAGAAGTAAGAAAAATATTCCGTTGCATTTAATATACCTTACAGTACTGGTGACATTGGTATTTTACTGCACTTATTGTTTCAGGTTGGTACCTCGAAGTTTATTTCACTGACCTACATACTGATGGATATCATTCCGATGGTAGCCAAGTTGAATATGTTCTTTCAGAAAGAAGTAACAGATGTAGCAATGGTAAAGGTGGGTGCTTAAATGTTTAAAATAGTTAAATGTTTAGCACAAATTTGTCTTTAAAACTGTTACAGAACTAGTTTTCATTTAAAAAAATGAAAGAACTAACTTTAATCTATTATCATGATGCTGGTTTCCATCATGTAGGTGCAGATTGACCACACCTTAGATGACTTGAAGACACTTCTGAAAACTGAAGGAGAACACCAGAAAGGTCTGATAATGATATTGTTACTGGTGACCTTTTCATGGGACATCATATCGCAAGGTGCCCACAGACAGAAATTTCCAGTGCAATAGAAAAATTCATCAGTGCACTGATTGAAAATGTCACACAAAGGTAGTGTATTATAAGTATAGGCAGAAGTTTTTATCATTCCTCTTCATTTGTTTATTGTTTTGGGTGTCTTTTTTGTAATGATATAAATTTCAATATCAAAGCAATCCGATTTTCTGCGTTTTGCTCTGTGGGAAGACTATGGATTGACTGTGGCTATTTCTGATATGTGTTCTCTCAACATTTTGCAACTTTTCTGCTCATGATTGAAGAAAATGTGTATGTTGGGTAATCTGTTTAATAATTTATTTCTTTACCAGACAACAAAGAACCTTATTTCGACTAAAAGTTTCACACAGATTGTGTGGTTGTGTATTAAAGTGCCATTACTTTCTATTTTAGATTCCCAGACAGTGACTTGCTGTCATCATTTGGTATCTTATCCATGAGGCCAATCAGCTTTCTGTCAGGGGTAGATCTTGATAATTGGGGCAATGAGCAGCTAGATGTTCTCCTGAACCACTTTTGGTAGGGAACAAACCCATACATGAAAAGAAAATAAAGAAGTCCAAGACCAGTCCTCCATTGGTAGATGTTGAAGCAGCCAAAACTGAATGGAAAGAACTCAAAACATTGGTCAAAGTGCAAATGTATCCCAGAGATTCTATATTCAAACTCTGGAGATTGATTTCAGAGTTTCATAGGGACATGTTTCCAAACATGCTCAAACTTGCCTATCTTGCCATAACATGCCCTGTAAATACAGCAGGTTGTGAGAGGGGATTCAGTGTTCAGAACCAGACCCTTACACCTTCAAGGAACAGGCTTAGCCAGGAAACACAAGACAAACTATTCAGAATAAAAATTAATGGAAAACAGTTTGAAGACTTTCCATATGATCAAGCTTTGAAGATATGGAGAGACAGCACTGAGAGAAAAATGTTTTGCTGACTTTTGATGTAACTTTATAAGAGTCAATAAAGCGCATCTCTGTAAATGTTATCATAAGTCAAGAAGTGTTTGTCTTATCAATATTGAATAAAATTAAGTGTCCTAATGTTTTTGAGGTATTTAGGCCAAAATGGCCAAAGAAAAATTAGGTATTTATGACACCTGTCCTTGATATGTGATTTCCATTCTGAACCACTGCAGTGGCAGAATCCTTTCAGGATCGGGATTCTTGACTATCAAAGCTAGATTTTAGCGTGATTTGGCAGAACATACTCGGGAATAACATTAATGTTATAGTAAACTTTTTGGGGTTATTCTAAATTGATATTTATCAACTTTTACTATTTCAGCACATTAGCAACCTGATTTATTTGAAAATAAGAGATGTATTAATTTTATGAATTGAGAAATTGAAGATAATAGATGAAAAGGGAACTTTGAAAGCCGACGAACACGACAAAGATAAGAAAAGGTATATATAGTATTAAACTGAGCATATTAAAAAGGTCTATAATTATGTGTTGTTCTCATTAAATTGTATTAGTTCCAAATGGTGTTTTTGACCCGCCTCCAACATGTTTCGTAATCCATTGTCGTGACATCATTATAGACTAATGTTTATAACTGCGCGTAAATCATGATATGGACGTGACGTCATAATAACGTGATGCCTTTTCGCGCCGTTTACTCCATACTTTTTAAAGACATACCCACTCGGATGACAACGTCAGTCTCGGGATGATAAGAGCGGCTCGAGTTGCGGATGAAAGTGAGAAAAGCGTAAGTATTTTTACTTTTATCTTTTACTAATGCTGATTTAAATCACGTTAGTGATTGCAATTGTTCTAGGCCATCATATTATATAGTTATTTGGTTTCTTGACAGGGAATGTGAGGATATATTGCCGGTCTGGGCGTCATATTACCCGAGCCGCAGGCGAGGGATAATATGACACCCAGACCGGCAATATATCCTCACATACCCTTTCAAGGAACCAAATAATTGTTTTATTATACTGCAGACTTTTTCAGACAAAATTAATAAGAAAATATCGATTTTTCGATTATTTCGCTTATTTAATGCCAAACGGCTTAATTCCCCTCTGAGAACCTCAATAATTACATGTCTGACGTCATTAATTTACCTGCATGACGTCACTTCTATAGAAATTGAATGGACTATCCATTTGATTTTTATTTACAAAATTTGAGAATAATCTGATCGTTTTCAACGTTAAAAACATAACAGAAATATTTTCTGTAACAATTTTAGTAATCCCTAAGCATACCGCTTTACAATTTACAAGATCGGCTTCAAATTATGCATTTTAACGGAAATTCAAAACAAAATGGCGGACGACAACAAAAGGTTGGAGGCCAGACGGGGAAATTAAGGCACGTGCAGTTCATATCTACGGCCGATCCGTAAATACGGATATACATCAGCGGCAAATTATCCAATCAAATTCAAGGAAATTTCTTTGCAGTATAATAAAAAGCTATATACAACTGCAATGGTTTTTGCAGACAGTACCTACATTGTGATGAAAATCACCGAAGGAGGAAAATTTGACCCATCGCAAATTTATATCTGTATTAAGGTAGTTGAGTGAAGAAAACATAACTATTTGATCCTTTACTGTCCCTCTGTTATTAAACAATCACAACATTGTAACACAGTTCGGTAAAAATGAATCTGAAATAGAATTTATCTGCAGCTCGAGCCGCTGTTATCATCCGAGACTGGGCTGAAGGTTATTAAAATTGATAGTGTCTCTAGCTGGGAGCGAACCCGCACCGTCACGGCGACAGCGCCTAGCCATGCAATTCCTGCGACGTAACCAACTGAGCTAACCGGGACAACGCCAAAAAACGTTGATCGGATAGCCCTGATATACGTAACAATCACTGCATGACATCGGTAACGGGTTAATTTACTGATAACAGTTCTGACTAAATGTACGGGGAGACTTTTTACGGCCGCCACACTGCACAAATAGCGCTACTGTGAATTTCAAATGATAGTGTCTCTAGCTGGGAGCGAACCCGCACCGTCACGGCGACAGCGCCTAGCCATGCAATTCCTGCGACGTAACCAACTGAGCTAACCGGGACAACGCCAAAAAACGTTGATCGGATAGCCCTGATATACGTAACAATCACTGCATGACATCGGTAACGGGTTAATTTACTGATAACAGTACTGACTAAATGTACGGGGAGACTTTTTACGGCCGCCACACTGCACAAATAGCGCTACTGTGAATTTCAAATGATAGTGTCTCTAAGCTGTCTCTTAAGCTGAGATTGGAAACCAGTCTCAAATCTCAAGCATCTGATTGGCTGAAATGGCGACTGGTCGCCATTTCAGCCAATCAGATGCTTGAGATTTGAGACTGGTTTCCTTGCTCACTTTTATAACCTTGGGCACTGATGTCATCCGAGCGCTGATTATTGGGATACATGCTGTGAAGATAGGTGTTGGATCTATTGATATACGATAAACGCTACGAGCATTTTATCGTAGTAATGCAGGTAAAATTTAGGGTGCTGTTTCTTTCAAATTGTTTATTTAATAATTGGTTTTCGGGCTCAAAAACTTAATACTAAAGAATGAATCTAACATAATTCTTTTAAAGATTGGACGGATTTCGTTATTTAGTGTTAGGCTGTAACGCTATCCTAAATGTAAGCATCCAATGCATGTTCAAAATAATCGAATGTTCATTATGTACAACATGATTTTAAATTAATTCATTATACGGTTACCTTAGCTTCATTCCTGTTAACATTATTAATCTTTAGCAACTTATTAGAACTATAAATTCATCAATTATTCGTCTGCATCTTGGTTCTTTTTATAACGTCCGCCATTTTGTATGTTACATGTAGATCGATTCCGCGAAATCCTACTTTCGTTTTTGACGTCATCAGTGATATTACTTTAAATCGGCCGAATTCTGTATGTAAACAATTCAGTTTGGATATTGATCTCAACCCGAACAGTTCAGAAACGATTTTAAGAAAAAAAGGAATGAAGAAAAGTTATAATGTCTGTCGAGAAGATGCAGGTATCGATTTTGAAATTAAATATATTATAGTCTGTTTTGTATTGCCTGTTAAAGAAATTAATCAGGTCTAAAATTAAATGACCTTAAATTTTAATAGACTATTCTTACTATTACATGGACCCTGTTCCCGTCCTAAAACCTCTTGATAAAACCGTATACCTTACTTTAATGAGTAACAGTATTATATATGCACATGAAGTAAAAGAACTAACAATAATAATATAATTATACTAATTAACAACATTCTTCGTGTGTTTTATTACACGTTATACCGGACCTCAATTTCTTTGCACGTTAGATCGTTTACGTCTTCCAAATACCCAAAGGGATTTATACATTAACTAATAATATTATTATTTCAAGATATGGTATATGTGTACAAAATGCGATTTGTGAAATTTGATAAAGGCCATAAGGCCGGAACGTCAGATATAGTAAATTTTAATGTGATCAAATAAAAACGATACAGTACTTATTATTTAATAATTAAACATTAAAATATCCGAAGGGATATATGATATAAATATAAATAGATGAAAAGGGAACTTTGAAAGCCACCGAACACGACAAATATGAAAATACTGCAGGCTCGGTTTGGGATTGCAAATTACTGCCCACACCGCCTAGCCCCGGGTTGAGCGCAACTCAATAATTACACCAATAAACAGTACAATTTTGATCCTTCCCAAACGATGGTGTGCATATGGAGGAAATATAAAAACAAAAGTAATTTTAGAAGTAATATTAACTTAGTACATAAGTATAGTGGTCAACGACCTTCAAAGGGCGTAACTGATAACAGCACTGATTGAAAACACAGTTGAACAGAACTTTAATATTGTTATTTATATTACGAGGTACGGTTTTTGGCGCGTCATGATATGAAGAAGCCGTCGACGTCAACGTCTGTTGTTTTTATTTCGGAGATAGTTTACATGTTGTCAAAATGTAAAAGCTAAAGCGATTTGTTCGATTTGATAATGGCCGTAAGGCCGAAACGTTATATAAAAGAGAGAAATCAACAGCTTGTTTTATATTATTTAATAGACATTAGTGCGCCCGTGGTTTAGAGTGTTTCCACCAGAATAGCGAGAAAACTTACGGTTTGTAAACCCCTGGCGTAAAGAATATATCTTTTGACGTCTTAATTTGACTTTTTTAATGAAGCCAATCTTTATAAATAGGTATGTCTACGCCCGCCAAATACCCATATTTGCCCATTGCGTGCAAATAGATATGCCAGATATGGTAAAGTCGGCGAAACCAGACCCCGGGGAGTCGATATTCGCCCGACAAGGACGGGATTCCAAGTGTAGTGCAGCACTACAACAAGAATATGGGAGGAGCAGACGAGGCCGATATGCTTACGAGTTTTTACAATGCTGGAAGAAATTCTCAGAAAGTTAATTTAAATAATTTATTTGTGTTTATTTGAATAGTTTTCTTTTAAGTAGTTCACATACCCAATACGGAATATTGACATACGTTTATTAAACTACCGTGCATATATGTATCTATATTAGAAAGAACCCACGTTAGATACCAGTTCGATAGTTAACAACTCTTTTCGAAGCAAACGTTGGTTGGATCAAGGTCAATAGAGCCCAGTTTAAAAATGACATGTTAATGACCGAGCCCAAACGATTATTTCGAGTTAAAAGTAAAAAAAAATGAACATGAACATTTGCAAAGTTTTCACTATACAGTCTGATCTATGTTTCTGCTGTGCCTAAAGGCAAAAGCATACCAAGTACATTTTTCAATATAACTGCGTATTCATAAAGAGGCGTGAAGAAATATAAGATCAGCGAAATGAATTATAATATATACGTATTAAATGTATTATGAAATATACGTACATAATAATTTAATGAGATGAAATGCACAACTTTTAAACTTGTTTCGAAAAAAAAAGAGTAAAATAAATAAATAAATAAATATGCATATAAGCAATCACCACACTCACAAAATACAGCCTCCCCACGCAGCGAAAAAGAAGAGAGGAAGAGAGAGAGCATGTTTGTAATAAGTATGTCAATTAAAATAAGACGCCCCAAACAATTAACGAAAAGAAGAAAAATGAAATATGAATATATCAAGAATCGCTACACCCAGAAAACACAGCCTTTTCATGCAGCCAAATAGTAGATGACAAAAGATAGCATGGGTTTTAAAATGATCAATTCAAATAAGACACCAAATGGGGCAGGTTAGGAATTCTGAAAAAAAAACAACCTGAAATCCTGAAAATCTGTCAATTTATATAGGGAAAATAAAGAAAATCAACCATCTCTAGACAAGGATAAGGTCTTGACAGGTCCGTGAAGTATAATTATCATAAGAACAATCTGTAAAGAAAGCCATGATCAAAATTGTTATAATATTTTACATAGATACTATATTCAATAATGTATTGACTTTAGTTTTGATTTAGATCAATATTGATATTAAATTTTGTTAAAAGTTTTCAAGTTTTTATTAGTTATAAGATGCTGTAACATTGATTATAACAAATCTATCTTTCACTACATAAAAGTATCATTTGGACAACTAAGTCAATTAACATTGATGTAATATGGTCAATTAAATTGCCATTTATCCATTTTTTGTCACAAGTGTAACATTTTGGTTACACTCTTAAACTGACAACAGAATTAAACTCAGAACAATTTCTTTAATACAAACTGCTTTTTTATAATGTTTTCACTTCAGCAAAAATAAAAATTGCCAAAGTTCATTTTATTATGTTGAATAAAGATATGTTTTCCCATTGATATTTATTTTTGTTACATGTAAATGTAAAGTTAACATTTGTTCAAATATTCATGTTTTTATTATAATTTATGATGTTGTATTGTTTAATACTTAAAAATTAATCGTTCCTGGTATGGATATTATGATTTATACAACATAATTAAGTTTTGTCCTGTGGTAGTTGAAATACGCATTATTTTATTTTGTCACAAGTGTAACAAATTCCCCAAAATGTATGACGCTTTTATTGGTCTAAAAAGTTGTCAAAGACAAAAGTTGTGACCGCAAAAATTGGCATGTGAAACGCAAATTGCCTAAATTTGATTAAACAACAAGTGTTTAACATTTTATTATTGAATTCTTACATCCACAGAAACTTTTTGAGGTGAAATTCAGTATTTCCTAAGGAAATACACACAAATTTTTGAAAATTTCAATATTTTTCTAAAATGTGACAAGTTTCATGCTCGTAAAATATGTTTTGTATATTTTGTTGTTGATATTATCAACTAAATGGAATTGTTTTACTACTTTTAAATACTTTAGTGCTGTGTGAAAACAAGTAATCTTATAGTAAAATACTTCATCTAAATTTCAACAAAAATTTCATGTTTGTCTTCATTTTTTTTGAAGTCACCCATATAGTTTCAATAATTGACTATTGTTACATAAAAGCTCACATTGCTATCTGCAAAATTCTTAATACTTTTGATCAAATTCCTCGCATGCATTTACATATCTTTGGTCTTCAGATATAATATCCAAAAATTTACATATTTAAGGTACTTAGGATTTGTATGGGTAGTATGTTATCAAGAAAAATGAAAAGATGTCATCTGGTAGCATGAACGTCTTGGTAATAAATCTGATCGAACGTCATAACACAGGAATTCTAGGCATTTGATTCCCTGATGAAGATTCTGTGGAATCGAAAACGTCGGAATAAATATATCAACGTGACTCGTGTTTGGGCAAATTAATTCCTCATGTACGGTATTTCAATTAGCATTTTCTATTAGCTAGGAAGTATGCAGGCCCGGTTCGACTCGGTCCGCTCCGGTTTGACTGGGCCTGTTCATCGGCAGTAATGAACATTATTAAATAACTATGCGTTAATAATATTCCTAAAACAAAACACCTGCAACGTTCATTTACATGACGATCGGCTTAAAAACAATGCCAATATCTACATCACTTTTTGGGGGCCCGCATTTGAAGTAATTTGATCGGCAAAATGATATAGATTGATATAGGTTTATGGAAATGGCAGTTTTTTTTTACCTTTGACTATGTGTAGACGCCGACAGGGGAAGAGAAAGTTTTCCGATTTTTAAAGCTCGCTGGAATCTCAGTAGACAGTCTGACATTTTTGTACAACAATCCTTCTGACCAACATAAGTTACAAACTGAAAAAATATAATGGATTTTAAGCCCCCCACGAAATTTGAGGCATGCTAAAGTTGCACTCGTCCGTCCGTACGTCCCCCATCTGGTGGTATCAACTCCCCGTTAACATTCGGATTTCGTTTAAACTTGCACATATGATCAAGCAGGATATGTAGATTGTTGTAAAGAATTTTTTTTCATGCGACTATTTAACCAGAGTTATGACCCTTTGTTACAAATATTGTATTATTCGGTGCCCCGATTTCGCATACTAGATTTACAGTTGATTTTTGTTATTTTTTAGTATTTAAATTATAAGTAGAGCTTCGTGTTATTTAATAAAATTGTCAAAAAATAAACGGTTTGATATTGGCCCTGTTATTTGTTTGGGTTGGGCCAAAACGACTTCCCTCGGACAAACAACAGGGCCAATATCAAAACATTTATTTACATATATTATTTCTGTACAGGCCCGCCTAGCCAAGAGTTTTATAAAGTATAGAAAACTGGTCACTAACGTTATTTTCAAACCAAAACAGTGTCAGCGAGTCGGTAACTTCAGAACTACACTAGTCAAACGTTCTAAGTGCACACTTGATAAATGTTGATTTTTCAAATTATTTGATTCAATCTTTCAAAAAAGTGTAAATTACAATGAAGAAGAATCAATATTCTGTTGAAGCACACCAAAAAATTTATGTCTGCTTAACCAGATTAAAAAATAATAACATTTTAGCTCACTAATACTCAGAAAGCAATTCTCAAGTTAATTATCGCTGCATCGGCCATCATTTTTGATCGTTTTCTCATCTCTGTATAATTTAAATTCCATGCAAATTTAAAGGAAATACTGAAGTTTGCCATTCCATTGCACTAAAATAGCTTCCTGTAGCTTTGTAATGGTCTGCTGGGCACGATGAGCCAACGCACTCTTCTCTATTTTATCCATTATACGTTTTTACAGGATTTCAAGGAGGAAATTCTATGTTTTTAAACAATGTTTTGTGCCAAAAGTTTTTAAATTGTCTAGCAGTTTGGGATGATGCAATTCTCTATGATATATGTGTAACAGCCTTTCCAAATGAAAAAATGTATTCATTTTGATAAAACTGACCAGTTTTCGGACACGCTTTTTGACCAAATAAACTTCATTTTCGAATCATTCGATTTTAAAGTTTATTGAATTTCTATAAATTTTTGTTTTAAATTTTTATTTATTGGACACTTATCCAACAAATGCTACACTAATATTTTCGAGTTTACGTTGTTTTACATAAATATTGAATGACGTTATTGAGTAGCGTCAGCGTTCAACGTAAGCAACGTTATCAATCTAGAAAATAATATCGTTTGATTTTCTTCTAAAATTAATTAAATATGCAAAAATATGGTATTTCTTTTGCATTTACAAAAACCGTCAAATTATTTTAGAACAAATTTGAATTTGTGCCAATGAAAAGAATTTTGACGGCAATGTCGTTGTCTGCTGACGTCAACCGTTCCATGGTTACAATTTGTTGGTGTGTTTTTCGTGTTTGTCTGGAGTCGGTGAACATGTGAAAAACAAAAACGATTGTAAAAAAATAATTTTTTATTGCCGCTCAGGGATTACGCATAAATAGCATATGCCGACGTGGATGACGTAATACGTAAACCATGTGCACGGTTTTCAAAAAAATATTATTGTTTGATCATAATTAACATTGTTTCAAACTTTCATTCAATTAGAATAAGCTTACTTTAAGATATTCAAAATTGAAAAGTGTGCACTTAGAACTTTTGACCAGTGTAGATATCATAACCTATAATTAGTAAGCATGGTTGTGCGCGCCGTCAAATGATTGACGTTTCCCGTTTGGTTGTGCGCACTTTGAAGCAATCTTACCATCGGTGTGACGCCGGTTGCGTGCAAGACTAATGTTAAATCAACCAATCAGTGACGCACACAAAACCAAAGTATCCAAAGTAAAGCCAATGACGTTAAAGTTGTATTTCTAATAATAGTAAAAAATAATTAGGTACAATATACAAACATTTTAACAATATAATATGGTGAATAACAATAAAAGAAACAGTTACACAATTTCAAGGATACAAGAACGTGTTTTTAAAAGCCTCTTTACAAAACTTAATATGTATTATTTCAATGTCTTTGAAATTATATATTCTCCAAACATCTGATCCGTACAACAAGATTGGTGCAACCATGCAATCAAAAAGATATAACTTGGTTTTAATGTCAAACTTAACTCTTTCGAAAAGGGATAATAAACTGTAATAAGCTTTTAATGCCTGATCTTAAATAAATAAATGCAGTCTCGGTTTGAGATTTTTTACGGGCAAAATGCAGTAAACAAACATCAACAACATTGCAATGATTTGCAATTCATAAAACGTCAGACAAATTCAGTCACCTAGCCACGTGATTATTAAACTTTTTTCATGCTCGACTCAATTTGAGCATGAAAATTTGATGGCTTTGTTTCTGTTCATTATATAGATCTAAAATAAAACATTTTAAACTGAATATATCACAAAATTGCTCTCAACAACTGTTGAACAGATAGTTATTCCTTATTTGTGAAGACTATTCATGTTCTAGACATTTTAAGTTTGAGCACAGAATTGAGTTGAGCATGAAAAAAGTTTTATAATCACGGGGCCTGATGTTCAATCTGTGCTGCTAATGAGTGGTCTGGAAGTTCGGTTGCTGCCTTTAACTTGTCTGCGTCAGTGCGTGCGTCTGCAACACGTTTCCGCGCAATCTCACATTTGGCACACTAGTCATTTCCGGGTAAAGCAGAGTTTCTGCCTTATCTAGAGACAATAAAATAATGACTCAAATCACTCACCGAAAGATGAAATGGCTCGGAGATCTGGTTTCAGATTTCAAGCAGCTTCCTTTGGTGTAGTCTAGAATTCAAGTGACGTCACGGCGGGCCCACGTGATCTTCTTCCCGCCGTTAAGCTTGGAGCCAGACAGTCCGGTCCAGTCCGGTCTGTCAGTCTCGGTCGCTACCACACTCCTCCCCATTTTATTTAAAAAACCTTCCCCCTCCCTCTGGGTTAGTTGGTACCTGGAGTGGTCACGGTCAAAGACAACCACCCAGATGGCCTCCAACTAGTTTGACCTGTCCCGTCCCCCCAGGGTGATCTTAAGGCCCCCCAAACCCCCCTTTTTTAAGACAGATGGACAGAACCCAACCCCCTTCTGGGGCGCTCTGGGTCCCCCCTCAATGACCTGGTCAATAGGAGACCCTATGGTGGGGACTCTCCTAACACCATTATCCCCCAGTTACTAACTTGCATGGCAGCCAGCATTCCCCCGAGGGGCAATTTCCCTGGCTCGGGGGCCCTACACTGCCATGCCAGCCAACACTTTTTATTACAAGGTGCGGTATTCTTCCCCACCATGAAATAAAACTTACAAACCTAGTACTGGATGCGTTTCCGACCATAGAGGAAAAGTACCCAGCCCAGAAATTCCAAACACCAAATGGTGTTATAAGAACAGGGGAGATAATCAATGAAACAGATCTTCCCTGGTCTGGTCTAAAACATACCCTATATTAAGGCAAATAAATTGATTTTGGCAATGAGAACTGCACTATATGGTTGACCTAAAACGAACTAACCGAGGTGTTTTTCTCTTTGTTGCTAAAAACAAATGATTATCCATTATAAAATTCACAAGACTGTTTAACTAACAGCAATTGGTTTCTTCAAATGATACTTCATTATAAAGTTCACAAAAATAACAACAATTGGTTTCTTAACCATTACCAGAACAAAATATTATGCACTAAATCGCCAACATGAACCACAATAATAACAAACACTAAACTGACAGTTACTTAAATAACCGCAGGAAGTTGGCCTTTACATCGCAAGCCAACTCACTGACTGTGACTCCCCGAACCCTGGCTATGGTACCCAGGGTTCGGTGGAGGAGGTGGGGTGCACCGACTCTCCCCCCAGTAGGGGGAAAGTACGGAGCATCGGACTCCACAAGAATCCTTTGCGCCGGCACGGCCATGAGCCCGGCCCGCTGAGCCGGCGCGAAGTTTTCCACCTTAAGGGTAAACGAAAAGTGGGTCGAGGGGAAATCTCGCAGCCACATATCGACCAGCTCGGGTGTCCCCCCGAAACAGTGCAGCTGCACTGCCTGGTGGTATCCCACCCGAGCCACCCGGAAAAGGTGGAGGATCCTCCTCAAGGGCTCCTCGTCAAAGGGGTCCCACGAAGCGCCCCTCGCATGGATAACGAGCACTCCGTGGGACGGTGCCTCCCTGAGGAGCTCCAAAAGGAGATCCTCCTGAGCGATCCATTCAGAGATGGGGGCCGTGCGGTCGAGCCCCATCTCCCCGAAACCAACCAACTGGCCGGACCCCCAGAGCCCGAGCATCCGGCTTCGGGCTGTAGGGCCAAACTCTGAGATCTTTTTCGGGTGAATCCCGACCACCGTCAGGACATTCTCCCGACGGTGCTCGGAGATAGCACCCACTGGAGGGTAGGTGGCCGGATCGCAGTATACTGCGACTGCTCCCACCAACTGCACCCCAGCGTCCGTGGGCGCGCGGCCGGCCAACCCGCAGAGCATTTCCAGGGAGTCAGCCGGTCCCCCGCCCACTGCTCTCGCGAGCCTGTCATGATAATAATGACAGTCGACTACCTCCGGGTTCCCACCCCGGAAACCTAAACACTTAGCGGGCGGTTCTTGCCCTGGGTCTCCATATCCCTGACTGCCAGGGTGGAACCCCCCCCCCCGTAGCCCCTGCCGGGCCCGCGACTCGGGATGCGAACTGACCCGAGGGTCGCGGGCGCGACTGAGAACGGCCAGGCACTCCACTGCCACTTCCATCTCCCCTGGGTCCGGGACTGGCCTCGGACCGCCCCGGAGCCCTTCCCCGCTCGTACCGGCGAGAGCCCTCACTGCCCGCCGGGATCAACACCGGGCTCCCAAACTGACCGTGTCCAGGATCCCAGCCCTGGGGCCCGGAGCGGGATTCAGCCCGTCCCGAAGCCCCCCCCAGCTGGCAACCCTGGACCACCCGCAACACCCTGCCTAGGGACCGCTCCCGCCACATCCTTGGGAGCCTCTCTCCGCCGCCCCCTCCACCCACCTGGAGCTGCGCCCACTCACCCAAAGCCCCGAGCACCCTGGCCCGCTGACTCGGGGAGAGCCGGCACATAATGGCGAGCATGACTCGCCAATGTCCCAACATCATGGGGCCGGACAAAGGAGAGAGAGAGGGGTTGGTGTCCACCCTCCAGCCCATGGCCCTGGCCACTCTCGCGCACTCCTCACTGGCCTCCCAGTACAACGGGGCTTGGAACGGGATCAGTCCCGAACGGTCAACCCAACGGCAGAGCCCCTCTAGGGAGCCCTGCGAGGTCAGACCGGCCACCCGGGACAGGATCTCTCCCCGCTGTCTGGCGGTTTGCTCATCCATTGTGCTTCTATTAAAACACAACGGCAGATGCCGGCGAGCGTGCTTCCTGTTTCCCGGGAACACTCCGCATCCCGGGAAAGGACAGTTACGCTCGCGCAAGTTCGCAGGCCCCTTTTTCCGGGCGCCTGAATCCCAAGTGGGGGAACCCAGCCTCTTCCTGGGATCCCCCACCTCCGTATTTCCTACCATCCCATCGCCCGAGCTGGGTGTACCTGAGACGTCCAGCACCTCGGGCGGTGGGAAGGCCACCGCACCCTGATCCGAGCCTGGTGGACGGCGGTCCACCACCTCGGCATTCACTGGCCGGCCATCCCCCGCGGCCGTTGGGCATAGAGTGCCAGACTCCGCGGGGACTGGGACGGCCCCCCAATCCATTGTTGGGAGATCCAGGGACAGCCCACTCAAGGTGGGTGTCCCCGGACTGGAATCCCCTCCCTCCCCCTTCCCCACGTCTTCGTCCATGGGGTCGAGGTCGTCATCCAGGAGCGCATGCTCCCGGATTGTGTTCACACTACTGTCTGAGTCAGACAAGTCGGACATAGCTGAAACATAAACAAATAAAAGGTTACTAAGCCTTCTCGCGAGTTTGATCACAAAAAATAAAGATTGCCACATAGAAACACAAATACAACCGCACTCGCGAGCTTGGCATGCACTGTCTCTGTTAAGTTGCCCCTGGGCGGAGGTCGCACCCCCCAACCGTTTACAGGTCTCACACTTGTACCGGTTGAGGCTAACGGCCTCCCCAGGCGTAATGTTCACGCATTCTCCGTGATACCATTCTTCGCAATGGTCGCACTGAATCATGAATCTGCCGGCGTAGGGCTGCTTTGCATACGCAATACACTTCCGCCCCTCCGGCAGATTCCTCCCTCTCTGCGAAATCGGATTTCAAGGTTTCCTGGACCCAGCGAGGGAGTTGCCGGTCCTTGCAAGGTTTCAGTTTATCATGGTTTACTGTGACCAAGGCACTCCTCAACTTAACCCGATAAAGCCAAGGGGACACCACCCGTACCACCACCCCGGGCCCCCTCCACGGTTCGCACAACTTCCGGCATTTCCCTTTGGGAACGGCCGGGTTCAGGACATAAACCACATCCCCAACCTGATAACTTCTCTCCAGGAGACGGAGATCATAGTTCCTTTTCTGCGTCTCCTGGTACGAACCTAACTTAGCTCGAGCAGTCTCATGAGCTTTCTGCATTTGCTCGATCAGATCAGACACATAATCCCGGGCTTCTCCCGAATCCCCACCATTTCCCGGGACGGAGTACATCAGGGTTGCTGGAGTTGTCACCTCCCTGCCCAGCATAAGAAAGTTTGGGGTGAATCCGGTAGCCCGATTCACGGAGGACCGGATCGCCCCTGCGATTTGCGGCAAGAACTCATCCCATCTATTCTGGGATGAGCCCGTGAAACACCGGACTGCATTCATGATGGTGGCATTGAATCGCTCCACCTGCCCATTCCCCGACGGCCTAAACGCAGTGGTCCTAGCCTTGTGGATCTGAAGAGTATCGCACAAAGCTCTGAACAGCTGGCTCTCAAAGTTGCGTCCCTGATCCGTGAAAATCTCAAATGGGCAGCCGAATCTGCTAAAGAATTCATTTACGGCCGCCCGTGCTGTTACCTCTGCCGTCTGCGACGGCAAGGGAACGATCTCACACCACTTCGTGAATTGATCGACCATCACCAGGATCACCTCATTCCCTGAGGCGGTCCTGGGTAGCGGTCCCATAAAATCAAGATGCACTCTTTGCATGGGGGCCCCGGCATGGTAATTACGCATCTCACCATGCGCCAGACGGCCCCCTTTCTTATTTTGCGCGCACAGCTTACACCCCTGCACCCATCGCTCAACATCCGATCTCACACCGAACCAAAGGAATTTCTCCTTCACCTTCTCCAGGGTTCGATCCCGGCCGGGGTGGCCGGCCAAAGGCAGGTCATGAAGGAGTGACAGTATCTTTGGGACAAATTCCTTAGGGACTACCACCCTTAAATCCCCTGACTCCGGGTCTTTTATGTGCAGGACCCCTTTAACCAACGACAAGCTGGCGCGGCTCAGCCAATAAAACTTGGAGGCTGGGCTCGATAGAGACAACTCTCCTTGCGAGGGCGGTTCTGCCCCCTCCAATACCTCGATGACCCTTTTTAGGTCCGGATCATTGCGCTGGGCCTCCCCCAGCTCTTTTACCTCTAGCCCCCAGAATGACAACCCCTCCGGCTGGACAGTTCGAATCCGCGGCCCTAGCGACTCCATGTCGACCATTAGGGCGCACTCCCTTATCTGATACACCTCCTCGGCCAATACCTCCAATGCTGACTCAGGCCCCAACCCGCTCCCCTCACTATTCCAAGCTTCGCTCTCCTCCCTTCCCGGCACCTTTCCCGAGGTAGGGAGTTGTACCGCATCATCCACCTCCTCTGCAAATCGAGCCCACTTCCGGTCAGCTCGTTCACAATAAACACACGGGAAACAGGGGAGATCATCCAGTTTCACCCCTAATCGGTATAACGGGCAAGTCTCCGGAAGTGGCGCCCGGGACAGAGCATCTGCATTGGCATGGAGCCTCCCGGGCCGATGTTTTACCACCATCGTGTACTGACTTAGTTCCTCGATCCACCGGGCCAATTGACCCTGTGGATCTTTGAACCGCATTAACCATGTCAGACTATTGTGGTCAGTCCTCACCACAAAAGGGCGTCCGAGCAGATAATGGCGGTACTCCCGGGTAAACCGGACTACCGCCAACAGCTCCTTCCGGGTGGTACAATACCGCCGTTGCTCCTTAGTCAGTGCTAAGCTACCATAAGCAACGACCTTTTCACAGCCATCTTGTATCTGGAGCAGCTCCGCCCCTATGGCTGTTTCGCTGGCATCAGTGTCCAGAATAAACTCTCCCCCGGACCTGGGCAAGGCCAGAACCGGGGGGTTTGTGAGGGCCTCTTTGAGCCTATCAAACGCGTTCTGCTGATCTGGCTCCCACTTGAAAGCCTTTTTTCCTGTTACAGCATAAAGGGGCGTAGCAATTTCAGCGAACCCTTTAACAAATCCCCGATGGTAATTTGCAAGTCCCAGGAACCGTTCCACTTCCCGGGTGTTTGTCGGGACGGGCCACTCCCGGACCACCTCAATATCCTGATTGCTCATTTCAAGCGAGTCTTTCCCCACCCAGCGCCCCAGGAACTCAACCCTTTTTTGGAAAAACTCACATTTGCGCGTTTTTAGCTTAACCCCGTTTTCCCGGAACCGGGCGAACACTTCCCTCAGGTTTCTCATATGGTCATGAAAAGTGGTCCCCAACACCAAGATGTCATCCAGGAATGCTAGGACAATTTTCCAGGTCAAACCCCTCAGAACCAAATTCATAGCCCGAGCAAAGGTACCAGGGGCATTGCACAGCCCAAACCCCATCCGCACATGCTGAAATAATCCGTGCTTAGTGAGAAAGGCCGTCTTGGGACGGTCTTCCTCACGGATATAAATCTGCCAGTAGGCAGAGTTTGCATCAAGCTTACTGAACCAAGTATTTCCCGACAGGGTGTCTAGGCAATCATCCACCCTTGGTAATGGGAACACGTCTTTAACCGTGACGGCGTTTAGAGCCCGGTAGTCTATACACCACCGGACAGTACCGTCACGTTTCCGGATAAGCACCGGCGCGGAGGCCCACTCTGAGGTCGAGGGTTCAATTACCCCGGCCTCCAACATTTTAGTCAAATGGGCCTCCTCCTCTTCAGCAAACCCCAAGGGGGTGCGCCTCATCCGCTGTTTGATAGGGCGGGCGCCCCCCGTATCGATTGCGTGCTCCACCCCTTTAAAGGTTCCCAAATCAAGGTCATGTTTTGCAAACACATCTGAGAACTCCAAAATCAATTCGCGATACAACTTCAACTCTTCCTCACCCAATTCTGGGAAATCCCTCTCAAATAGACATTTAAGGTGATCTGGGACCTCCCTACCCTGGGTCTGATCCTCCCCCAGTCCCTCAGTTCCCAGCCCATCCCCTCTCAGCCCACACCGTGCCACGCTCGGTGGCTCTAACCCCGAGTCATAGACCCCTTCCGGTTCCTCAGCCATGCCTAAACATTGCCCCTTTTTTAGTACATGATAATTATCTGAAGGATTTACTACCGCTATCATGACCTCTTCAGAGGCCCCATATAAGGTACGGGGCACCATCACTCTCAATCCCGGCTTGGGCTCAATCATGAAAGGCTTGGACCCTCCCTTGTTTTTACAGGCGATCATTTTCACTGAGTTTGGGGGGACTACTGCCCGTTTTTCCACAACCACCTTAGAGACCCGACATTCTAGGTTCGAACCCCGACCAAACTTCAATGGCACGCTCCAAGCCCCAAAATCCAGGGTCTCATTCCTAGTGTTAACGACTGCCCCCTCCCGGTAAATAAAGTCTATCCCCAGGAGCATATCATCCTCTATGGGGGCAACATAAATGTTCTCATTAAAATATCGGCCCCCGATCCTTAATTTCACCGGTCCCACAATGAAACCGTTCATGGCCATGTCTCTCCCCGCCCCCATCAACCTAACATTTTGCAAAATTGGGGGCCTTCCCTTAAGAGACCTATATAAGCGATCCGAGATCAGGGTGACCTCGGCTGCCGTATCAACCACTGCCTCCAGGTTCAAACCGTTCAATTGTACCTCAACCGTGCATGTGCCAACTGAACGGAGGCGTTGGATGCGGGGAATAGGTTCGAATCCCTCCACCAACTCGACCGGGTCCAGTCCCTCACTATCTGGGGTATGGGTCCCCGTTTCCCTAGGCCCCTCCCCCGGGTCAACCACCCCCTCCCCAACATTTTGGTTATTTTGGGCCAGCATCACATCATCACCTAGGTTCGAATCCTTAGGGCCACTTGCGGGTTCATTATTGTTTCCTGGTGTTGGGAGACACTGGGCTACCACTAATAACTCACCTCGGACTTGCCTAACCTGTTTATCTGGGGCAGCCTCCTCTTTGAAGGTGACCCTTCTATCAGACGGCCCGCCCCCAGGAGAGCGTTTGGGGCACTCCCTTTTGAAGTGCCCTGGATCCCCACAGTTGAAACAACCTGCTGGGGACCGTCGTGGAGACCCTCGTCCCGGTGACGGTGTACGCGACCGGGGCGAGTCCCGAGATCTCATCTGCATCTCAGACAAGGAGGCCATCATACTCTTTACTAATTCCTTCAAAGTAGGGGAATCCCCATCCGACTGGGGGCTATTGGGGCCCACTGTGCGGCCCCCATTGTTACTGCGGGGTGTCGTTGTAGTTTTCACTTGGCCCGCAGGCTCAGCCATGGGGCTTCTCCCTTTACCATCCAGGCTCCGGGCGGCCCGCACGGCTGGTCCGGGGCTATCCGACCGCTGGGGCCTCCTCATTGCCCGGGGTGACTCCGGGCTTGGGAGGGTCCGGCGTTTCATTGATCGGTGGTTATGTTGGAACCATTTAATCTTATCAAGGGCCTCTTCTACTGTGTGGGGTCGGAGGTTACACACCTGCTCCCCCACCACAACATCAGCAAGCCCTTGGCATACACGCAGAATTGCCTGTGATTCCACAAAGTCTTCCGGGAGGTGGGGAAATGCCTTCATGGCCAGTTTCACCACCCGATCCGCCCACTCCTCGAGTGGTTCCCCTTCACTTTGAACCGCGTTTTGTAAGCACAAATAAGACGTCTCCGGGAGATCATTGTCCCCATACCGCTTCTCTAGCCGCTGGGTTAGAGCAGCATACCTGATTCCAGGATGTTTTTTCAATAAGATGGCTAGATGGTCTGCGGCTTTGCCGGTGACCGCCCAGCACAGCTGATCTAGGCACTGCTCATCCGACCAACCACTTACCCTGGCAAATTTCTCGAATTTCTGGTAAAAAACCTCCCAACTCGAACTACCATCAAATTGGATCGTCTTCGGTAGCTGGCCTACCCGTGATGGTTGGTTAGGTTGGGTTCCCCTTGCGGGAAACCCCTCCCCCTCACCACCCCAGGGTACCCCGCCACTCCGGGCCATCCCAGCTGCATCCCTTCTGAACACCGGCTGTTCATTTCGCGACATTTCAGACCTGGGGGTATCCACCCTTCCCCAGCTATTTAAACCTCTTTGAGAACCCCCACACTCCCAACCCCGTTCGCACGGTGAGACCCACCCCGACCCAGAGTTACCATCATCCCCCGCGAATTGTATCGCCCTACTAGAATTAGCTTCACTTCTCACTAGATATGTTCGGTTCTCCGGAGCGCTTACCCGACTTGGCGTCTCAGTTATGTCTGACCTACGGACTGGGGCACCCCTACACTCGGGGTCTACACCTGCATTACTTCCATTATTCCTTTGGTCTAGCCACGCCAGGTACTGGCGCTGGTCCTCCCGACCACTCCGGGCACTACCCATTTGCCAATCACAACCGGGTCTAACCTGAGACTGGGGTCTACACCTACTAGGGTCTACACCCCTCCCTATCAGGCCCTCAGCCTTAGCCTCCTCCACCGGATTTCGAGGCAAATGGGGCCTACCATGACCCTGATCTGCCCCCGAACTGAGTTTACCTCGGGTAGGGTCTACAGTACCCCTACCCCAGGGTCCACCCTGATCAGGTACAGTTGGGTGCTCATCATTTAGCCTGTACTGCCTAGGCTCTATCAAGAAATCTTTGTTAGGTGCACCTTCCCTAGGCTCTGCTTCTAGATTATTCGAAATGCCAGGCCGGGGTCTACATCCGGCAAGATCTGCCCCAGAGTCACTCCGGGCAAATCCAGCCGGACTCCCCCCCGGTCTCGCATAGCCGCGGTCTATACCGATTTCATGTTGGGTTTGCGTGCTTGGTGCATCGAAACAGCCAATTCTCTCTCCTAGTCGTTCAGATACCACTGGCTCTGCACCTGAACGATAAGCTGAAGTGGGTGGGGCATTATTTGTATCATAAGGGGTGCTAAACACTGGACCAACTTTCGCACTTTCAGCCCACTTTTTATTGTAAAGAGGCATGACCCACTGAGTAGTTATTTTAGGTTGGAGCGGGGCCATCAGAGTAGCTCTTGGCGAGGTTGGAGGACTGGGTCCCCCAACCTGGGTCTGGCCCCGATCCTCCTTGTCTTTAAATAAGACCCTACTGGCTGCATTGCTCTCCGTAGGGGGACGGGCGGGGGTCCCATCCCTCCACGGTGAAAATACAACCTTCTGTACATGCGATAATTCTTTTTTGAGAAATTCGACCTCGAGGGCTAAATGCGTTGCTGGGCCCCACGGATCCGAGTCAGTCGGATCCGTGTTGTCCTTCAGAAATTCGGCTTTTTCAAAATTGAAATAATTTATCAATTTCTCATGACCCCGCAGGGGGTCTACATATCTGAAATTTGACTTGGTGATATTTCCGTGCCTCTGCCGGAACCTAATAATCCCTTCAGCCCCTTTGTCCCCTATTCCCGGGACCCTCTTCAGTTCCTCCACCCCCGCCAAATTTATTTTTACTAGGTCTTGGGGGCCTCTGTTCCCTACTTTAGAGTCAGGGCCCGACCCTCCTATGGGTCGGGCACTTGCAAGGCATGGGGACTTGGGGGGCACAGGGCTGAACATGTTCAGGCCTAAGCCCTCCTCATCCCAAGACAACAATTCATTATCACACATGGTGTCTACTATTATGAAGTTATGCAAAGATCAATAATATAAAATCACAAAAACACAATAATATTCAAAACAACAGTTTATTTCAAAAACAATTCAATAAATTGCAACGCGGAAGTCAACCGGATGTTGACCTACCGGTGTCGCCACAAGATGGCGATCCCGCGAGATCTCGTCCAACAAAATGGCGGACCCGCGGGACCTTCACCAATATGGCGACCACGTGGTCTAGAACTTTCCACAGAAACTATTAAAATGCACAAATTTCACGAAACGAAGTGGCCAAAGATTATAAAATAAAATAAAATGTCAAATAAAAATATTAAAAACTAAAAATAAAATGGCCAGACGAACCGTCGGGTCAACCACGTGTATGACCCGACGACGTCACTTGGCGGCTTCACGGCCGATAAACCGCCAAGGCAAGGCTTCCTTGCAACGGGCAGGATAGTCCGGGGTCAAGTCCCACCTGATCCCGGACGAAATCCTAAATATTTATATGCAAAACACAACGGCCAATCCGTCCAACTTTCCCCCACTTCACCCGTCCAACGGATGAAATGAGTTACCGGTAAAGATGAAGAGATTCCCCGCTATGGGTACGAAAATTCTCGTCGCCAGTAAAGCAGAGTTTCTGCCTTATCTAGAGACAATAAAATAATGACTCAAATCACTCACCGAAAGATGAAATGGCTCGGAGATCTGGTTTCAGCTTTCAAGCAGCTTCCTTTGGTGTAGTCTAGAATTCAAGTGACGTCACGGCGGGCCCACGTGATCTTCTTCCCGCCGTTAGGCTTGGAACCAGACAGTCCGGTCCAGTCCGGTCCGTCAGTCTTGGTCGCTACCACACGGGAGTGGCTATCTGCATGCAAAAACAGTAATAGTAACCTGTTGTTGTTTTTTAAGCTACCAGTCAACAATTTGTCTTGAAGTGTAAACAACATTGATAAATAATAATATATAATTGTATATTTCTAATCAGTCGGTAAAATATGTTTTATTCACATTCACCTTTGTAAGGGCAGTCCGATGTTCAGATAACGTGAGATGCGTCTTTTATCCTTTATTACGATATTTCGACGATGATGACGACGATTCTCTACATACAATTATTACATAATATTTCATAAAATTGGGGAAGAAATCCGCACTATCACGAAATATGTTGGTAATATTTTTATTCCATAAGGCATAAGACGTTTCTATTTAAATAATCTTCATCAGGGAATAACAACATCAATTGCGTGACGTCGTCAAAACGGCGCGTAAACGCCACGTTGACGCTGCCACAAAATAGCGGGAAAAAAACGTATATTAAATTATGTAAATTTATACACAAAGCAAACCCAAAATATGATAAAATAAAACATTGGATCTAAACGATACTAGCAGTTTCTACATAGAAGAAGAGAAAATAGAAAAAAGAAACTAACAATATTTTACTATCATAATAGTGATTTTGCTTACATAAAATTACATAAAACATTATTTCAGATCGTAGACGATTTTCGTGTTCATTCCCATCGGATGTAAAGTACCAAGTTTATGAACAAGTATGTTTCTTTGCATAGTCTGTCCATCTCTCCGTGTACCACATCAATAGGAATGAACGAAAAATCGTCCAACGAATGCTGATCTGTATTAAAATGTGTAGCAACATTGGTCGAATAATACGGATTTATGCTAAAATTAGAACTATCAAAACGATGACTGTAATATTTCATGCAAACATCAATCACTCGGGTTTACAATTTTACATCTACACTTCGTATTTTATCTATGCTATTAAAACAATAATGCTTTTATTAACAAATAATTTTACGACCCTGATGGACATATATTTTTAAACTAATAAACTACGCGTATCTAATGGCGACTTCATAAAAAAACAATAGTGTTAACATCTGTAGGTTAATTAACAATTAATTTCATATTTAGAACATTAACTATTTAAAATAATAAATTAAGTTCACTTAGATATAAACGCCGAATGTTTATTGATTAAATAAATTCCAATAAGTAACAAAGCTAGCACAAAATACTCTTTTATTAACAAATAATTGTATGACCCTGTTGGACATATATTTTTACACTAATAAACTACACCTGACTAATGGCGACTTCATAAAAATACAATAGTGTTAACTGTAGGTTAATTTATTAATTAATTTCATATTTAAAACATTAAACATTCAACATAATAAATTAAGTTAACTTGGATATAAATGCTGAAATTTTATTGATAAAATAAATTCCTATTAGTAACAAAGCTAGCAAAAAATAATTTATTTACCGAATTATGGATTCTCACACACCAGACTTCTCTTGTATCTCTTCCGTCAATACAAGTTCAAATCAATTGACGTCCGCAGGACGTCGGGAATTCTACAACTTCGCGCCGAAGTCATACACTTATAATAATAAATAATATTCTAAAATGAACAGAAGAATTTGAACAACAGTGGTTCCAGATATTGCAGAATATCTTAAATTGAATGACCCTTGAAGAGTTATGCTGACAAGCCTGGGTGTATCATGGATACTTTTCTTGATACTGTATGAAGGTAAACAGGCGCTACGTCGTCCTGACATCTGGGAGCTGCAGGCTGGGGAAGACTATTTTCGGTGCTGTAAGTTTAAATGACCTGTACAAGCTTTTTGATATCAGAGAAAGCCAGCATGCGCATGCTTTGGTTTTCGTCCTTTTCTTCCATGTAATCTAGGAATATTTCCTAACATGCATAGATGTTTAATGCGGCGCATCAGAGTTGCCCCAATAACGTCGTAAATAACCGTAAAAGCTTTACGACAGTTTATGATCTTCTTATCTGTAGTCATATCTCGTATGCTTTCTCTTCATACCTTGATCTATTCTGATCAATATTTACCTTGTGGAGAGCTCCTATGTCATAAAGATCTAGACCTTTTTCATCCTTCATCATTTACTTATCGTTCATCATTTACTTTATGTTCGTCGTCTGATGTTCTATCCATCCGACTCGAACATCTCTTAATAAATTGATCTATTCTGGTCAGGATTTACCTTGTGGAGAGCTCCTATGTCATAAAGATCTAGATATTTTTCATCCCTCATCATTTACTTATTCATCGTTCATCACTTACTTACTGTTCGTCGTCAGATGTTTTATCCATCCGACTCGAACATCTCTTCCCACGAATACTCTGTCGACACGTCTCTTCCTCACTTTTGTTCGCAAAAATTACAGACACATTCATATTAAAGTATGCCCAATATAAATGTTGTAACATAAAATCTTAGTCGAGTTGATATAACACAAAATCATGACGAGATAGGACATGGATTTTACGATACAAAATGTCTCAATCGTGCAGTAACAGTTTTGTTGAAACTGAAACAATACCCAAAATTAGGATATTTTGGCGTCATATTTTGGTCAGTTTAAATTTGGCCATTTACCACTGTGTGGCGAAAAATAAACAGAAATACGTTGTTTTGTCATGTCATGTACGCTAATTTATCAGGTTGGTCGGCATTTGTCTTAAGACATACCTATAAACGATACATATAGGAAAAAGCAACAAAAGACAGCAAAATTAATCAGGTTATGATTAATACAAAAACTAAAACTTCACATGCAGAATTATAAATTTAAAATGCATAAAAATTATATTAGGGTAATTTAAATAACGATATGTTATTTAAAATACTAAAACTAATATCACATTTTTACATCATTTATTGCAACAAACAATAATCCAACAAACTTACATATACTGATTGAAAGTTAAAATAATGAGATTTATCGAGTTGATGTTGTATGCCATTAATAGTGATCAACGTCGGCGAAGTGTGAAACATAATATGTATTGTTGTGTTTCCACTACCTGGCTTAATTTTCACCTGTGACATTTTTTGGTATGTTTAATTTTGGCCATTTCATTAGGGTGGCCAATTAGGCCAATTATTAACCAAGGCCAAAATATCCCAATTTACGGTACACATTTTATCATAACATAGTTGTACAGTAAGTATTATTGACAAGGTAACTGCTACAAAAACTAGACTTTATCTCATCAATTTGTATTTAAATCTTCTGGTGTATTGTCTCTAGCTTATGTATAAAAATACGCGACAATCTTTACATGTGTTCATTATTAACTTCAATCGGTAATAAACTAAAATCGATTCCGTTAGTTAGCAGACTGTAATACTCACAAAACAGTGATAAAATACTGTTTGAAATCACCACCGCAGTCGTCTTTAACATGTTGGCTTCGGTTTGCAAGAAGTCTCGAATAACTTGGTGTAAGTTGAAGAATGATTTAGTTTTAATTTGTATATATTAAGAAATTAATGATCCACTAAGTCAAAAGCTTTCTTTTAAATTAGATCTTTTGACTTAAACAATAATTTTCCCCGAATCAGTGTTTTGCATCAAATAATCAAATAAACGCATGAAAGTAAAAAAAATGAAATATGAATATCGGGAATCGCCACGCTCGGAATACACAGCCTCCCCACACATTGATAAAGTAGAGAGGAAAAGGGAGTATGCTTTTATGAGAATATCAATTTCAAGTAAGACGCCACAATTAACCCTTTAGATTACGGCCTTGGAACGGTCAGTTGGAAAATAATTAGCCTCTGGGTGTTAAAACCAGGTTCTAGGGTGCACCAACTTCACATTTGCCACAACAGATGCTGGTTTCAAAAAGAGTACAAGTTGTTTTGGTGAAATAACTCTAACGCACCCTTGAGCTCAACAATGTTGCACGCAAAAGCACACAGACATATAAGAAGCTAATTGCATTACAAAGCCAAGGGGCGGGTACTTGATGATCTTACCAAGACCAGAGCACATGGCAAGAACACGATGGCAGTTATAAAAACAAATCGAGCTTCTTGGTCTAGGAGAGTGGTTTGGCAGGATTTGTTTTCTGAAACTAGAGAGTTTCATAAAGTATGTCCGTTTTACTGTTGAATTAATTAAGTGACCATATACCATCTAACTGTTTTTCATTTTAAAAACCACATTAAGAATGTGTACGGTGGCTTTCAAAGTTCCCTTTTTATCTCTTTATCAAACATTTTTTAAACTGTATCCTCCTTTAAAAGGTGAAATATGCATATAAGGAATTACCATATTCAGAAAAACAGCCTTCCCACGCAGTCAACAAAAAGAGGGAGGGACAGCATGGTTATTAAAATGATCAGTTTCAAAAAAGACACCACAAACAATTAACAAAAATGAGAACCCGTGGGTTTACACCTCGGAATGGTAGGTGGCAAATCAAAATTGCCACTCTGGATTTAAACCAGGTTCAAGGATGCACCAACCTCACACTTGCCCCAACAGGTTCTCAAATCAAACACACAAGTACAAGTAATAGTTTTCTTGTTGAAATAACTCCAACCCACCCTTCAGCTCAACAATCTGCATGCAAAAGCACACAAACATATAAAATATAAGAGGCATAAAAGAAGCCAAGGGGCGGGTAATCTATGATCTTACCGAGACCAGAGCTCCTTTAGGATCTTTTTTGAAAAAAAATCCCCGATAAAACTCCATAAACTCTTAAACCTGCCACCGTCGTGCAGCCAAATAGGTATGCATAATGATCAACTGTAGATGGGTTAATCGCTAGGCCTGCAGAGCGCTGTATAATATCATGCTGGTAACCATTCTTTTTAAAATTTACAGATGGTTTTAACGAATAACCGGGAAAAATTAACATTGCCTTTTATCTTCTCAAGTTCATAAATTAAATATAAAATACTGGCTGTGAAATATTATATTGATTTTAAACTGCACCTGTATTTTTATTCCTCGCCGCATCGCGGCTGGGTATATAGGAATGGTCTTCGTCCGTGCGTTCGTCCGTCCTTCCGTGCGCGCACATTTCGTGTCCGGTCCTTAATTTTCAACCACTAAGCGGAATTTCATGTAACTTTAGTCAAATGATCTCCCCATCAAGACGACGTGCAGAACCCATGTTCCAACATGGCCGGCTCACTGTCAAGGTCACCAGAGGTGTTTGAAGATTTGAACCATGCATTTTGTTTCGTTCATATCTTCTGAAACCCTGGAATGAATATCATAAAACTTAAGTGAAATGTTCACTTTATGAACATTATGTGCAAAACCCATGTTCCAACCTGGCTGGCTCAAGTTCAAGGCCGCCCGTGGTGTTGAGCCCCGCCCTGGGGATTTTAAAATATGTTTTCTTATAAATTCTGTTTTTAACCTTCGATTTTCTACAGTCACAACCAGATTTTGACACAAACTTTATACCATCTCAAAATTCAATATTTCCTGAACAATTCATTCACTGGTTGTTCTGTGATAAAATTTGAAACAAAAATTTTAGTAGCAGAGTGAAAATTTCAAGTGTCAAAATTCCAATATTTCTACCTGTCTTCTGCAATATATTTAGATTTAATCATAAGATGTATTAGGATGCATTATCAGAATCATTTCTCCAGTTGCTGGTCAATGACCTAATGAACTTTGCAGCTTAGATCTGTGTTATGCAATAATAAGAACTTTGCTCTGGAAGATTTTATAGGGTAAATTTTGTCATTTTCTAAGGATACTGACCAAATAAACTTTCTTACTTCATAGCACTTTGGAAATCAGGCTTTTTCTGAATATTTTATTCACTGTTTGTAAGTAAAACAACAACAACAAATTTGTAGCACATTCTCACAATGTTAGGACTAAATTTAAGTGGTCTCAGCTGTATACAGTGTATGTACACAAACTGGCAAGTTAATTGGCGGTCTCTGAACCCCTGGAATGAATATCATGAAACTTAAGTGAAATGCTCAGTTCATGAACATGATGTGCTGAACCCATGTTCCAACCTGGCTGGCGAAAGGTCAAGGCCGCCTGTGGTGTTTGAGCATATTTCGTGTCCGGTCCATAACTTTTCAACCATTAGAAGGAATTTCATGAAACTTTAGTCAAACGTTCTCCCCATGAAGATGACGTGCAGAACCCATGTTCCAAAATGGCCGCGTCAATGTCACCAGTGGTGTTTTTTGAAAAGCCTTGAAGGAATTTCATGGAAGTTGCATGCTTTGTGTCCGGTCTATAACTTTTTAACCCCTAGAACGAATTTCATGAAACTTTAGTAATGTACTCCCCATCAAGACTATGTGCAGAACCCTTTTCCAACATGGCCGGCTAAATGTCAAGGTCACCAGTGGTGTTTGAAGATTTGAACCATGCATTTCGTGTCCAGTTCATATATTCTGAACCCCTGGAATGAATATCATTAAACTTAAGTGAAATGTTCAGTTCATGAACCTGATGTGCAGAACCCATGTTCCAACCTGGCTGGCTAAAGGTCAAGGCCGCCTGTGGTGTTTGAGCAGGCCAATACTCTGAAACTTATTTGAACACGACATACCCTTGCACTTGAATTGGCTTCCACCTGCCTGCCCGTTGCCCAGAGCTGTTGTTGAATTCGCTCTTAACCATCCATAACCTTTCCCACATTCACAAATGCGGCGGGGAATATTGCTGTCGTTCAGACAGCCTTGTTGAATTAAATATTCTCGATTTCGAAATAAACTCGTTATCCCGTTTTCCGGTTCTGATCGTACTTCGTCAGGTGGGTTGCCGAAAATGGGCATGTATAGAGCGTATCGAGAAAAACGCGTTTTACGACGGCAACTGTTAAAATTAGCAACAACTTTTAAATCATTTTATTTGGTTAAGCAATATTTTGTAACTAGTCATACAAATTATTTAATGCTGGGACTTAAATGTAAGAAAAAAACTTCTCATTCTTTATCAACCTTTACGGACAAAGCTGAGAAAACTGATAAAGAAACATAACACGATTGTTGTTTTTTTTTGGTGTCCCTTAGTATATTTTAACATTTGCAGTAACTGTCTACAGAAAAATTTGTTGATTCCAATAAACATTTTAAAATATGGTTAATTTTACGCAAAGCTGCTATGTCGTCATACTTACGCGTACCCCCCTGACCGATTGAACGGAAATATTGACTTCCGAATTCAGAAATAGTTAATGGGTATCGGCGATAAAACTTGCAAACGGATTTTCTTAATTTGTGATACCGATAACATTATTTTAAAAGTTTTTCTGTTATTATTTTCTGCTATAGAGATTACGTTCATTGAAATCATTAACATCGTTGCAAGCTCTTGAAAAGCAAACAAGCTGTGAGATGTAAACCCCGTAAGATGTAACATCTAACAAGGAAAATTTAGTATTACATTGTGTATTGAAATTATAATCATCTCTTTTATCATATATTTTAGACGTGACGTAACTATTTTCAATGGACAGATTAAGATCAAGAAAGTTTGCATGTTGTTCTGAAGTGTTCGCTATATTAAGTTGTAGTTCTTTAGGATACATCTTTTGATGGAAAATGGTTATTATAATCTATATTAAACAAATCATCAAGGTAACTCGATGTGTTGTTTAAAATTGTAATAATATCATCTTGAAGATGTTCGGTAGAAAAAAAAGTCTCTTTCATAACAGTATAAACACAGATCAGCAACAAGGGGTGCACAATTAGTACCGATTGGGATGACTATTGCATAAATAAAGGTATCATATCTAACATAAATATTACCCAGTAAGAAAGTAAGCAACTCTATTGGGTCTTGACAAGTCCATAATGTATAATTATCGTAAGAACCATCTATAAAAAGTGCCCTATGTTCATTACAAGTACGAATGTTTTATTTTCTCTTGCAAATCTTTTTTCAACGAGACTGGTTAGCTTGTCTCTTATTAAATTATGAGGGAGCGAAGTGTATAAAGTAGCCAAATCATTAGTAGACAAACAGAAAGCCAGAAAATAATTAACTCCTCGGGTTCTCACTTTCGTTAATTGTTTGAGGCGTCAATTTTGAAACTGATTATTGTAATACCATGCTCTCTTTACCTCTCTACTTTTTTGGCTGTGTGAGGAGGCTATAGTCTGCTGGATGTGGCCATTCCTGATATGCATATTTCACCTTTTTTATTTAAGCTTATTTATTTCAGCTTCTATAGAAGCTTAAATAATTTTCAGGCAAACTTCATTTGAATTTTTAATCGACCAAAATAAATCTTTGCAAGTCCTTTCAAAACCTTATCGCAATACCTAATTACATGTCCTTTTATAGCTGTAAGACAAGATGTTAAGAGTGGATAATTTAGTAGTTGTGCAAGAACTAGAGTTTTCAATAAATATTGCTTTGCAGTTTGTACAATGTTTTATGCATTTTAGGCAACCAAAACATAGTAAGGTGAATATTTAGAAATTAAACACTCAATATTTTGTTGTATTTTCAAGAATCATGTAAATCAGAGGTAATTTTGTTGTAATTTAAAATTGTATTTCTAGTTGGTTTGTTGTATTTATAGGTGATTCAGTATTCTTAAAATAATTAGGACGTCAGCCGATTGAACTGTTTTATCTTTAAATATAATTGGAAAGTCAATAAAATATATTCCTTTATTTAAAAAAAGAAATATTAAGAAAATGTCTTTGATGGTCAGATTCCAAATCAATTTGTGGCCTGAGAACATGCCGAGTGTAACACTGAATAAGACTTGCAACCTCGTAAAATTGATGGGTTCTTATGACGATGTCGTCGGCTTTCTCATCTAGTTTCTGAAGACTTGATAAAAAAGAGAAGCCAACCTCGAAAGCAAACGTCTGCCAGATTGTTTTAAAATAATATGTAGGTCATGAAAAGAACAACGAATACGTGATTTTCTTTTATGTTTCCATTAGTTCTGCTTCCGTGCGATTCAAAGACGTGATAATCTGGTTTTTTTGCCTTCCTGATAAATATAATCATTTAAGTGGGTAAGGCGTTTAGATCCATTTATGTTCCGAAATGAGCCTGGCTCTGATTTTATATGATCTTGATGCAGCGCTGTCAAATGTAAGGGTTGAATCATATTATTTTGTAAAGAGTTAAATAAAATTTTAAAATTTAATTTATACTTTTAGACAGCTATACATTCAACCAAAGTTCTAATTGGTCACCTGATATTTTCATAAAGAAAAACAGAACTAAAGATGCCCCACAAAACAAGTTATGTTTTTATGAAATATACATATAAACTAGACATAATGTGGAAAACAGAATAAAAATATCACAGACAATACAAGATTATCAATCCAAAAAGTAACATCATCCTCAAAACGTAGAATCATACAATTTGGTTTTAACCAAATTTACAGTTACAACAATCCAGTTCAAACATTTAAAATCGGGTGTGACCTCCCGTTTGCCCTTTTCATGGCCCGGCATCGACTACACATCGAGCAGATGTAGTTACGGAGAGTCTCCTGCGTTACCACACCTGAATATGCCTTTCAACTTAGTGCCGAACGTGTTCAAAAAGGGTTCAGATCTTGGCTCTTTGATAGCCAGGGCAGGGTTCTGGCATTGTTATCTGCCAACATTTGCATGACGTGGCATGGTGCGTTGGCTCGTGCCAATACAGTTCCTCTATAAGTGTCAAAATAAGGCACAATTGCAGGCAAAACAACAAGTTGTCTCTTTGTATGAATGGAAATTCCTCCCCAAACCATAACAGATGCGCCACCATAAAGGTCGGTTTTGCTAATACATGCACGGCTGAAGCGTTCACCTCGTCGCCGTTAGACTCCTGCCCAATCTTTTACGAAAATTTAATATAAATTTAACATGATGCGCTAAAAGTTATTATTGTAAAGTATTTTGAACAACACACAAAATGTTACAACTTTAAAACCGATTACTACTTACGATGTGCTTTCGATTTGATTTCTTTTTAAGGTGACGGGGAATTACGATTCATTGCCAAAATATTTCACGAACAGGATAAATATGTAGGGGAAACCGGGGAAAGTTGTTACACGGGGCAAGTTGACACACTTAATTTTGCGACAACATTGCATCACTGATGAAGTTGGTATGGAAACTAAATAAACTCTATAAGTTTTTCCTATGTTTAGTGGAAATCTCATTGAAATTGCCCTCGAAATATTCAGTTTAGCAAGGAAAATGTTCAAATAATGTTTAACGAATTTGGAAAATATTTCGGTATTTCCTCCTTATTGCATATACAAGTCTTAAACAAGAACAAAATTTAACATAAATATATGTATATTTTCTTTAGAACTAGTAATAAAAATAAATCAGGTTGTATGTTGTATAAAGCGACTCTGAAGTGCGACAAGGGGTGGGTGGTGTAAGTTGTTACGTCTGTGATGGGGCATATTGTTGCAGATAAATATTTTGTCCCTAAATAATACAAAGATGTTTGACCAGCATGAAACACCTAAAAACTATTTATTTCACAACTTAAGACATTTATCCCATAAAAATGCTCGTGTAAACGAAAAAATAAACCGGAATATTGACATATTTATCAAACCGCTTTAAACCGGGCGGAAAACTATTGGCACTGACCGCTCGAAGGCGGTTACCTTTCTGGTTCTCTTTTTGTGGTGTCTTTTTTTAATTGATGGAACTAAAAACGAACGCCCATAGTTTCATACTGATCTACGGTTTGTCTCTGTCAATTTTAGGTATCTGAATATAGTAAAATTTGTACCCAGAGCTATTGTAACAATTTACCCCGAGACCTGTAACAACATGCCCCATGACCGGGATAAGTTATTACACTTTGGTCTACTTGCTAATCTTTGATTTTTTTTACGAATTCAATTTATATACTCTAATCGGTCTAATTTTATATTAAACTTAACTTCCTAAGGTTTTGATTATCACTATTTATATTTCTGTCGCACAACTGATGTTGTCACAATTCTAAAAAATCCCAAAAGTTTTACAACTATCCGCGGTCTCCCCTACTTCAATAGTTTCATTTGTGTAATTTTCTCGTTGTTTTTATGTTACCTTGTCATCTAAATATTAGTTTGTTTGAAATGTATTTATGATAATAATATCTTACCGTCAGAAAGCGGAGGTCAAACTTTGACTCATCAGTGAACAGAACATTACCCCACTCCGCTCTCGTCATCCGGACGTGGCGTCGGGCCCACTGAAGTCTCTCGACAATCAAAAGAAGACCTTTACGTGGTCGCCTGAATCTAATGCCGGCCTCTCAAAACCTGTTTATGATTGTGTGCGCCGAAATACGGCGTTGATGGGTACTAACCCTCCGTTCACACATAGACTCCGCTTCTACTACGATCAAAACATGGCCGAAAACGTGGTTGATCGTGACAAATCGCAGGAGAAACGCAATGGAGTCTTTATAATCGCAGTCGCTACGTTTAGTTTGAACATGCTCAAAACAAGCTTAGCGACATCATGGCTAACAAGAATCGGGGATACAGCCGTAAAAAGAGCGTAGAAGAAGCGCCGTAATCGTAAAGGAAAGGCGGAAGCATCGTGGAGAAATCTTCATGATCGTACTTAAAGCGCAGTGCATCTTTCTTCTGAATCCTAGGACCAGCTCTGGAGCAGCTCATCGAACATCGCTGGTTTTATCCTCAAAAAGTTGAAGAAGGAATTAGTGTCTTCCATTCAGAGTTCTCGCAGGAGTGTTTCATACTGTCCAAAACTGGATCCTCCTATGTGCAGATAGCCATGGCCGTACCCTGTATTGTCTTGGCCTTTTGCGCTTTCGCCTATTAATTATCTGTGCAATTTCAAGTTCAACTGACATTTGTTCCTGCTGAAGTAAAGCCAGATTATAATCAAATCAGCATTCATACGTCCGTTCATTTTTGAAATTTTCGAAAGAAGTGAAAAATATGTTTAAAACCCAAGATATACATCATCACCAAAGCGTAGTTTAATCGTAATATGATCGACACTACCGTACCGATATCGTCATATAGTCTTCCAGGTCTGCGTAGCGTCGTAGTATGATCTTGAATTTCGTAGCGGCAGCGTAGCATAAACGCAGTGTACGCGGCCGCTGGCCAGCATCGGTCTGCGTAACATCGTAGAAGCGTGTTAGCAGCGCGTTACACTTCGAGGCATCGTAGTACGGTCGTTATGAAGACCATTATCGAGCAATTTGCCTGGTTTTGACGCCAAACGGCCCCAAACCACCCCGACCCAAAACTTTTTCAGATCGTGGCTTGATCGGGGATCGTCGCAGCTCTGTGTTAACAGGGGTTGGGGAGGCGGGAGGGTTACGGTGTCTTGTGCAGTTAGCGTTGCAGTTCTCTACCGACTTCTTAAATGGGTCGGGTCAGGACGATGTACCTGTCTAGAGCTTGTGTGGTGACACGTCATCTTGGATTTCGCCGACGGTCATGGACATACATAAGCGTGCAATCAGGAGTAAAGCCGAAAGCAATGCTATTATTTGAGAGATTATTAAACATTCCATATGCTTTCATTACATTCATGTATCACAAAAAAATCATTTTTCTTACCTGTCACATCCAGCATACCAACAGCTCGAGATCTTTCCTCAATAGACATACGCGCTATGTCAATTTGTAATTTCTGTTTTTCGTATTTGTCAACCTTTGTTTAACATGTTTTCGAGTTTGACACGTTTGAAATTTTACCCTTGCTCCACGTGAAAAAGTGAAATTCATGCAAACCGTTTGCATTTTACCTACGATTGATATAATAACTAATAATCGGGCAATATGCATATTGAAATACCATTTTTAACAGGTTTTCAACGAAAACTGGTTATTGCAATTCTGATGTCGGCAGGCGGGCGGTCGCTCGTTGGTTTCCGCTCAATAACTTAGAAATTGTTTTGGCCTTTCGACAGCAAACTTGGTGTGCGGGTAGCTTATATCAAGAGGCAGCTTTGGATTGCTACCCATGTGTCTAAAAAAGTTCAAGGTCACTTTTGCTAAAAATAGAAATTTAGATTCCACTCAATAACATGAGTTTGCTTTGTTCTATTGAATTCATAAATTGGTATATCGGTAGCTTATATCAAGCGGCAGCTTGGGATTGCTACCCAGGTGTCTTCAATCACGGTCAAGGTCACTGTTGCTTAAAACAGAAAATCAGTTTCCGCTCAATAACTTTAGTTTGCCATATCCTATTGACACCAAACTTGTTGTATGGGTAGCTTATATCAACATGCAGGTTGGGATTGCTAACAAGGTGTCTGTGATCAAGGTTAAAGTCACTGTTGCTTAAAACAGAAATTCACTTTCTCCTCAATTACATGAGTTTGCCTTCGCCTTTTGATGCCGAATTCGGTTTATTGTTAGCCTAAATGGCAGCTTGGGAAAGCTATCCAGGTGTTTGTGATCAAGGTCAAGGTCACTGTTTTTGGGTTATAATTTGAGTTTGCTTTGACCTATTGAAGCCGAACTTAGTATATGGGTAGCTTTTATCAAGAGGCAGCTCAGAATAGCTACCCCGGTGTCTTCATTCAAGGTCAAGGTCACTGCTGCTATAGATAGAAATTCAGCTTCCACAAATAACTTTTGAGGCTAAACTTGTTTTATGGGTCGCTTATATCAACAGACAGCTTCTACCCATTTGCCTGTGATCAAGGTCAATGTTACAGTTGCAAAAAATAGAAATTCAATTTCTGCTAAATAACCTGAGTATGCATTGGCCAATTGACGCCGAAGTTGGTGTGTTGCTAACTTATATTAAGAGACAGCTTGGGATAGCTACACAGGTGACTGTCGTCAAGGTCAATGTCAATGTGTCTAAAAATAGAAATTCCCTTTTCGTGTTATAACTCGAGTTTGCTTTGACATATTGATTCCAAACTTAGTGTGTGGTTAGCTTATAACAAGACGCTACTCGGGATTGATACTCGGGGTTCTGACTAAGGTCATGGTCACTGTTGCTAAAACTAGAAATTCAGTGTCTAAGTAATAAGTTTTTAGTTAGCTGTCACCTTTTGACGAAAGTTACTTACTTTATGTTTGGGTAGTTTATATCAAGATGCAACCTTGGATAGCTCCCTAGATGTCAGTGATCAAGGTAAAGGTCACATTTTCTAAAAATAGAAATTACGTTTCTACGAAATAACTTGAATTTGCTTTGACCTATTGACACAAAACTTGCTGAGGGTTTGCTCATATCATGATGCAACTCTAATATTACTCGGATGACAATACTTTGTCGTTGAAAACCTGGTTTTGAAGCATTGCGGCGCTTCTTGTTAGTAAATATTTTAAGATATTGAAACAATAAAAAATTTAAAAATGACCAATTAGAACTTTGGGTGAGTCCAGTTTAAAAATCTTTGACCGATGTGGAAAACATTTGTTGATATTTGCTTTATATTTCATAATTTCACTAAAATTACATACACTGGTAAACGAAAATGCTGGTGTTGTGACAATTCTTGGAGTTTCATATCTCTATCGAAGTAGGCTTTACATTTTTACTACCGTTTTGCTGTCGAAAGTGTTCACCAATGACAGATGAGTGAGTAATAACGCTAGCATTTTTACAGGGTTCGACCTTTCTATTAAGGTTTGGTCCTAAAACGAAATATAAACAATGTGACGGCGGGAGCAACGTCACGAATGACATTGAAACACAAGTCTTTTTCAAATTTTCCCATAAATAAAGAGGCATAGACATGAACCATTTGTTTACCCATAGTTGTTTCTAAAATCACCAAGTTATATTTTTTCTTAAACCTAAATTGGTATTAAGCATACACAGTTACTGTATTGATTAGATCTTGTATAGCTTAAAGTTTGCTGTCTGAAATAATGTTATCTATTTTAAGAGTTCTTTACAAACCTGTTTGCCATCTTCGTGTGAAATATTGCTATATAAAGAAGATACATTCATTGTCACAAGCTTTAAGTCATCTGGTATCGGAAATTGTTCTTTAAGTTCTTTAAGTTTTTTTATCGAGATAGTGAAAACTCTTAATACATGTATCATGATTTCAATATACCTTTAACATAAGCAGAAATATTCTCAGTCGGAGAAGCTCGCCCAGAAACTATCGGACGACACGAGTACCCTAGTGTTAATTCATTGCTGAATTTTTGTATGTCTTGGCATTATGTAGAAAACTCAGTCTGGTATTTTTGTCTTATAAGCTTGGTATGTCTGTTCTATACTGCTATTGATTTCGCTCATTTTGTCAATATTGTCTGATATTTCAGTAGCAAATTGGATTTGCAAAATACTTCCATTAATTAAATCTCACTGAGTGTGATGTTTTGAAATTTTAGTTGTTTCCTTATTATCGATAGTCAGTGGAATATGCCTGGTCCAATTTAAACAACAAAATCTACTCTTAGTTGGACAAGTAAAAAAAAACCTCTTTAAAATTGTACGATTTCGATTGAAGACTAAGATTACAGTTATTTTATCATTAATATTACATGTATCAATGATTTTTTGTTTTATGTTTCTGAAAAGCTACATAAATATTAAAACTTTTAAAATAAATATAATGCGTTTGAAGTACGAATTTGTTTTGTTAAAGTAGAGTAATTTTTCTATTTATGCAAATATTTCTCTCTAAACTTTTTGGGGAAAGGCTAACCGCCAACGGAAACAGAGGTTGTAACGAATTTCTAGTAACTACGGCACCCTGGCTTACCTGGTACGCTTAGCGATCACGGCAACGTTTTAACCGGCATAACCGGTGTCAGTGGAAGCTTAAGTGAAGTCTGGTGAAGAATTATGACTGCATAAAAACTATCTGCTCTGGACAACGCAGAGAAAATTTGAGTGCGTTTCTGAACTTTTTCACTGCGTTTTCGTCCAATGCAGATCATTTTTATGCAGTCTTAATTCTTCACCAGGAAATTTTCAACATTTGCTGCCCGGACCAGGTCAATTTTCACGAATGATTGAGTAAACTACTAATTTCTGCACACAGAGATGACTAGAATCATAAAGTCTCATGACTTGAGAGCCGTAAAAGGCCTATTGGTTATATTATGATAAAGAATTCTAGCCACAAAATCTGCGATTTTCTTACCATATCCCATAAAACCTCCTACATTGACACCGGCTATGCCGGTTAAAAACGTTGCTTATGCCGTGATCGCGGCGTACATGTAGTGCCGTTCGCGAAGCGTACCAGGTTGGCCAGGGTATATGGGCACGCAAATTGCCATCAAGACTACTCAGTTGCTCAAGTGAAATGTTCTGTAATGGCATTCCTGTTGCAATGAAATAATAAATAAGACGCAATTTTGCTACTTTTATTTCCTTCAATTTGATTTACAGGTGAATTTAATCATATGATTGAAAAGGTCATATTAACATGATGAATTAGAGGATGTATCAGTTATTTAAAGAATGAATATAAACAGGGAAGATCTAAAGACTAATACTTTAAGTAATAAAGAAATTAATAACGAATTTTATTTTTCTGTCTGCCTAAAATTGAAGAGGAGAAGTTTTAAGGAGAACAATATAATTCTAGAATATACCGCACATTTTCACTGTATGATTTTGTATGCTTCAATAACCGAGACTAGCTGGAATAAAATTTAATTTCCAAATTTAGTGAATTAATTAGTTAATTGAACTAACACTCTACACATATTCCAATAATTTTAGCCAACAGAAAACTCTAATTTAATTTAAACTTGACCCTGTAAAAATTAACATCGTTTGTCCTCATAAGTTTTCGTTACTTATATACCCGGCTCTGTCTTGCAGAGTTTCTTTCGTTACTTACAGTCTTACACTTAGTTCTGCTTTCATTTTAAAGTGTCTGAGAGTGTGTTCGCTAGAGTCTGTGTTCTTATACCTCACTGACAATAACAATAACCGGCCTTTTTAAACAGTATATACTGTCGTGGGTGGATAGAAGTTGAGGTTCTATGACAGGCTTCTATAACATTCCAACTCGTTTTTTTCCTTTTATTTAAGATTTTAGTTTCTCAGGTGTTAAAATGTGTTAAAAATAAACAAATTTTCTTTTTTAACTTTAAAAATCTAGCTTTGATTTTATCTCGCAGCTTGTTTGCTTTTCTAGAGCTTGTAATGAACTTTATTTATGTATAACAGAAAAAAACTTTTAAAACAAGGTTATCCGCATAACAAACTAAGAAAAATCTTTTGCAAGTTTTATTGCCGATGCATGGATACCCACATGCATTTCAAAAATACAGATGTATATTAAATTCACAATTGCAACAAGGTATACCAGTTTTTTAAAGAGATTTAATTTATAAACTTAAGAAATAAAAGGCAATGTGAATTTCTCCTCGTTATTCGTAAAAAAAACATCTGTAAATTCAAAAAAAAGAGTTAGCAACGTGATATTCTACAGCGCTCTGCATGCGTGGTGATTAACCGATCTACAGTTAACCATTTTGCTTACCTCTTTAGTTGCACGAAGGTGTCAGGGGTTTAAGAGTTTATGAATCGTTTTGGGGAAATATTGTAAAAAAGAACCTAGAAGCTCGATTTTTTTTAATCCTGTCATCGTGTACTTGCTGATATGACTCCAGGAGCTGTGGTCTCGGTAAGGTCATTGAGTACCCCCCCCCCCCTTTTGCTTTGGAATGCTAATAGCTTCTTAATATGTTATATATTTTTTGTGCTTTTGCATGCAACATTGTTGAGCTGGTGTGTGGGTTTGGAGTTATTTCACCAAGACAACGTGTATTTGTTTGTTGATATGAGAACATGTTGGGGCAACTGTGAAGTTGGTGCACCCCAGAACCTGGATTAAACCTCCAGTGGCGCACTTTTTTTGCAACTGACCGTTCCAAGGCGGTAACCCAAAGTCTTCTCATTTTCGTTAATTGTTGTTTGTGGTGTCTTGTTTGAAATTGGTATTCTTATTTACATATGTTCTCTTTTCCTCTCTACTCTTTCACTGCGTGGGGAGCCTGTGTGTTCTGAGCGTGGCGATTCCTGATATGATATTTCACTTTTTTGAAAGCCGTTTAACACTCCAAATTTGAAAAAAAGAAGTGTATCTAGCTCATTAACATTTTCGGAAATGCATTTTACAGCACACGCCTCCTAGTCCCGACTAGTTCAGTTTCTATTGGTAGCTTTAACAGCTGCTCTTCATTCTATCGAAACGAAATAAGACGATAAATTGCAATTACCACGAAATTCATCATAAGATGTGATCAGATTGCAGTCACTTCTGCCAAGACAATAGTTTCCTGTTTAACCATATCGGGTCAGGCTAAGCACATATGCTAGCCTTCCTTGTGAGTGAATGTCGTTAACGAATCTATAAAATGTATATAGTTTACTTTTTTTATTTTTAAATTGACATTCTGAAACCAAATAGTAAATTTTGCTAATGGTGTTTTATTAGGAACTCAAAACATGAAACAGCCGTGCTGACTTCAGAGTTGTTTTCAGTGACATCCATCAAAATTTCATTAAAATTCACTTAAAGGAAAAACGGACTTGTATCAACTACATTGTATCAATTTTATTAACTCTGCTGATATTGAAAATAGAAGCGTATTCCGTAATGTCATAGATCAAGTGCAATTCCATATATTGAGAAACTAAAGCACTCGCGACGACCATCATTGGTTACCAGAGCATTCAGCCTGTTTAGAATGCTTGAATAAATCTTGTTTTGTTTCAATTAAATATAGATAGTATTTCTCAATTTTGTAATTAGCATGTACAGATTATTTTTTGAAAGTATTTTAATTTTGGAGAATTGTGTTTTTAATGTTTCTTTTTTAGAAACATTGTTGAAATTATTCTAAATTTGTGAGAAGAATTTTATGGAAAATGATGTGGACATAATTGTAAAACTTAAAACCAAATAAAAATATTTTAAAAAATGGAAGTATAAAAACAAACTGTAACAATTTACCAATTAAAATTATAAAAATGGAATTTTTAAAATCAGTAACAATTTTAGTATGTTGTATGAGTATTGTTTCAAACGGTAACAAAACATTGTATATTGGGGTGTTACTCGAACTGTCGGAACACTGGTATGCTCCTTACACTGGATTTTTCCCTTCAATGTTTAAGCATGCCTTTGAAGGAATTTATAATCAATCTGATTTACTAAAGGACTTCAAATTCGAACTTGTCATCCGGGACACGAAGGTAAGTTAAAACTTTGCGATAATTTACACACACATTATGTAACGATCGTAAATTTGTTGATAGCTGACATTATTGCGACTGTTCACACAAAAATTGATAATCGTGTAGTGTGTTTATGCCAAAAAATTAATTCAATTTGTCCACAATTACGTTACTCCACACCCACACATAACGATCGTAAACTTGTTTAGAGTTGACATTTTTGTGAGCTTATGCCACAAAATTTAATTCAATTTGTAAAAAAAAATTATACGTATATAATAATATATAATAATAATAATAATAATAATATATAAATATAAAATACGTATTTTCCGCTATTTTGTGGCAACGTTAAGGAGGCGTTAACGCGCCGTTTTGACGACGTCATTGTTGTTATAATTCCCTTGATTCTACTGAATCGAAACGTTGGATTAAATATATCAACATACTTATTTCGTGTTTGTGCAAATTATATCTCCAATTTTACAAGTTGTAAACAATTACAAAAGTATCTTGTTTTGTGTTCCTCTCTCCGCATTCATCTTGACTAATGCTTCAGTCACAATTCCTGAAGGGGGCCAAGCCGGTTAGAGTACGGCGGCGGACTGGGCGGATTTCGATTTCAAAGGTGACCGGGCGGCTTAAAGATTTTCGGAAGTTTCAGTCACAATGCATAGGGGCCGGGTCGGCGACCGTTAAGAAAATTCAACAATGCGCTGTACCAACCCGGTGTAAAGATTTTTTATGCGGTCCCCGTCAAGCTTTTACATCGCCCAAAATCTCCCGGCGCGCCGCAGAAATTATACATGTAACTTGAAAGTTATAACTCCACGGCGGGTTGAAGGCAGCCGATAATCATGGCTGCTGCCGCACGGTGCAAAGATTTCCGCCCGCTGCCCCCTCCAGGTTTTGGCAACTTTTCCTTTCTACGGCCCCCGCCCATTTCAGGAATTGTGACTGAAGCTTTAAGACAACGAAGTAGTCCCCGCAATCAGCAAGGTAGTTTGGCTGACCGTGAAGAGGTGTCAGTCTTCTTGGCTAAAATAGTTTAAATATTATTATTGTTATTGTTATTCTTTGAAAATCGAGTACGTCCAACTATAAACTTCTGAAAATTGTTTGCTTGTTGTAGTGCCTTAGTAGATGTTTTTTTCCTGTCACATATATCTTACTTCAGATAGAATTTCATCTTTGTTATTTTCTATGTTTTAAAACATGTATAATAATAAAAATAAATTCTTAATTTTCGGATGGTAAACTCTTAAGTTTTGTACAGAGTACATGTAATACAACAATTATACAAATCTGTTTTTCAAGAGACCATCGTCAACTATATATACCGAGCCTGCAAAATTTTCATTTTTATCGTGTTTGGCGGCTTTCGAAGTTTCTCTTCATCTATTATATTAACTACACACAAATAAAATAATATAAAAATCAGCACCACAAAGTTACAATTGAGCAGTATTTTTAGAAGTCAAAATATTATCATGTATAGAAACACATACTCGCAAAATAGCAATAAAAGCAACAACAAATCATTGAGCAGTTACGAGTCTGTATAGATATATATTAAGAAATTATTGTCAATAAATGTTGTTTGTACTCTTTAAAAAAAAAGAATTCAGTTTATGTAATATTTTAAATGTAAATAGAAATTTCATTCAAGTTAATTATACCGGATTAACTGAATGACGTTTTTATAAATTCTGTAATAATTATAACAAGAGGGCCATAATGGCCCTTTATCGCTCACCTGAATACAACAAAGTTGTGCTGTATGACCGTGAACAAATTTACAGCCTGGACAAAATTTTTCTATTTGTAGTAACAGTGACCTAGTTTTTGACCCCAGATGACCCATATTCAAACTCGTCCAATTAATAACTGGGACATATGTCCTGACCAAGTTTCTTGACAATCGGACAATCAGAGCAAAAATGTGACCACTAAAGTGTTAACAAGAAAATTCTATTTTTAGTAACAGTGACCTTGACCTTGGACCAACAGGCATGGGTATTGTACTCTACACACTGCCTTGTCATAGTTAACATTTGTGCCAAGTTATTTTGAAATCCAATGAGAAATAACAATTTTACAGCCAAGAGTTTTCTATTTTTAGTAACAGTGACCTAGTTTTTGACCCCAGATGACCCATATTCGAACTGTTCCAAGTAATTACTGGGCCATACGTCCTGACCAAGTTTCGTGACAATCGGGGCAAAAATGCGACCACGAGTGTTAATAAGAAAATTCGATTTTTAGTAACAGTGACCTTGGACAAACAGGCATGGGTATTGTACGCGAAACAACACCTTGTCATGGTAAACATTTGAGCCAAGTTATTTTAAAATCCAATGAGAAATAACAGATTTACAGCCTGGACAAGATTTTTCTATTTTTAGTAACAGTGACCTAGTTTTTGACCCCAGATGACCCATATTCAAACTCGTCCAATTAATAACTGGGACGTATGTCCTGACCAAGTTTCTTTACAATCGGACAATCAAAGCAAAAATGTGACCACTAAAGTGTTAATAAGAAAATTCTATTTTTAGTAACAGTGACCTTGACCTTGGACCAACAGGCATGGGTATTGTACTCTACACACTGCCTTGTCATAGTTAACATTTGTGCCAAGTTATTTTGAAATCCAATGAGAAATAACACTTTAACAGCCAAGGCAAGATTTTTCTATTTTTAGTAACAGTGACCTAGTTTTTGACCCCAGATGGTCCATATTTGAATTGTTCCAAGTAATTACTGGGACATTCGTCCTTACCAAGTTTCGTGACAAACGGAGCAAAAATGCGACCACTAGAGTGTTAACAAGAAAATTCTATTTTTAGTAACAATGACCTTGGGCCAACAGGCATTGGTATTGTACTAGACACAGACCCTTGTCATGGTGAACATTTGTGCCAAGTTATTTTGAAATCCAATGAGAAATAATGATTTTACAGCCAAGACAAGATTTTTTTTTATTTTTAATAACAGTGACCTAGTTTTTATCCCCAGATGACCCATATTCGAATTCGTCCAAGTATTACTAAGAGATACGTCCTGACCAAGTTTTGTTACAATCGGAGAAAAATGTGACCACTACAGTGTTAACAAGAAAATTCTATTTTAAGTAACAGTGACCATGACCTTGGACGAACCAGCATGGGTATTATACTCGACACACCGCCTTGTCATGTTGAACATTTGTGCCAAGTTATTTTGAAATCCATTGAAAATAACAAATTTACAGCCAAGATAATTCTATTTTTAGTAACAGTGACATAGTTTTTGGACCCAGATGACCCATATTCGAACTCTTCCGAGAAATTACTGGGACAGACATCCTGACCAAGTTTCATGACAATCGGAGCAAACATGTGATCGCTAGAGTGTTAACGAGAAAATTCTGTTTTTAGTAACAGTGACCTTGACCTTGGACCAACCGACATTGGTATTGTACTCGACACACCGCCTTGTCATGGTGAACATTTGTGCCAAAGTATTTTGAAATCGTTTGAGAAATAACAAATTTACAGCCAAGACAAGATAATTCTATTTTTAGTAACAGTGACCTAGTTTTTGGACCCAGATGTCCCATATTCGAACTCGTCCGAGAAATTACTGGGACAGACATCCTGACCAAGTTTCATGACGACCGCAGCAAAAATGTGACCGCTACAGTGTTAACAAAAAAATTCTATTTTTAGTAACAGTGACCTTGACCTTGGACCATCCAGCATGGGTATTGTACTCGACACACCACTTGTCATGTTGAACATTTGTGCCGTTATTTTGAAATCCAATGAGAAATAACGAATTAACAGCCAAGACAAGATAATTCTATTTTTAGTAACGGTGACCTAGTTTTTGGACCCAGATGACCCATATTCAAACTTCTCCGAGAAATTACTTGGACAGACATCCTGACCAAGTTTCATTACAATCGGAGCAAAAATGTGACCGCTAGAGTGTTAACAAGAAAATTCTATTTTTATAACAGTGAACTTGACCTTGGACCAACCGACAGGGTATTGTACTCGACACACCGCCTTGTCATGGTGAAATCTGTGCCAAGTTATTTTGAAATCCAATGAGAAATAACAAATTTACAGCCAAGACAATTCTATTTTTTTGTAACCGTGACCTAGTTTTTGGACCCATATGACCCATATTCGTACTCGTCCGAGAAATTACTGGGACAGACATCCTGACCAAGTTTCATGACAATCAGAGCAAAAATGTGACCGCTAGGGTGTTAACAAGAAAATTCTATCTTTAGTAACAGTGACCTAGTTTTTTGACCCAGATGACCCATATTCGAACTCGTCCGAGAAATCATTGGGACAAACATCCTGACCAAGTTTCATGACAATCGGAGAAAAAACGTGACCGCTAGAGTGTTAACAAGAAAATTCTATTTTTAGTAACAGTGACCTAGTTTTTGGACCCAGATGACCCATATTCGAACTCGTCCGAGAAACCATTGGGACACACATCCTGACCAAGTTTCAAAACAATCGAGGCAAAAATGTGACCGCTAGAGTGTTAACGAACTAAGTGTGGACGGATGACAAACGCACATTAACATATCAAATGAAAACGTTTAGAAAACGGGCTCAAATTTGTGTTTTTTTACGTCATGACGTCACGTCATAAATAAGCGGTTTTGGCGCCATTTCTTGCAACTTTTCTGTCAAATTAACACAAATTTTGCACTAAAAGCATAACATAAGAAGAAAATTTGTTTTTACCACTGAAAGTGTAAGATAGAAATATATTTCACTCGTGACTCTGGAATTAATTATTTTCACTCGTGGCTTCGCCAACCGTTAAAATACGAATTCCGGAGCTCACTGGGTGAAATATTTTTCTATCTTACACCGGTAAAACAAATATCCTCTATATTTTTTATTCCAACGTTTCGGCAAATGCCTTTATTGGGTCATCATCTTTAAATAACTTTAAAAAACGGGAAATACCTGACGTTGCCACAAAACAGTGAAAAATGTACATGTCAGTAAATGTCTTGTTCTTACTTTTATTTAAGTTATTGAATTGTATAAAATGATGCTCATTCAATACACTACCACAAGCAACTGGGTCGGCTCATTTAATGATAAATAAATATTGGATATTAGGGAAATAATGTGTTTCTATAGTTAAGAAGATAAGTAAATTGGTGTAGCCAACATATTTATTTCCTTTATTAATAACTTTGACAAAAAAGGTGAAATATGCATATCAGGGATCGCCACATTCAGAAAAAACAGCCTCCCCACACAGTCAAGAAGAAGAGAGAGGGAGAGAGCATGGTTAATTAATGATCAGTTTTTAAAAAAGGACACCACTAACAATAAACTAAAATGAGAACCCGAGGGGTTACCGCCTTGGAACGGTCAGTGGCAAATCAAATTGCCACTGGGGGTTTAAACCAGGTTCTAGGGTGCACCAACTTCACACTTGCCCCAGCAGGTTCTCATAACACAAAACAAGTACAAGTTGTCTTGGTGAAAAAAACTCCAACCCACTTATTGGCTCAACTTAAGAACTTTGATTTGTGTTAATTAAATCATTAGTTTAGATTAAAAATGGGTTAATCCCTCGGAATGCAAACTATTAAGTTGTGAATCAAATAGGGTTTTTCACAGTCGATCCATGCACAACAACGATAGAAATAAGTAAATCTTGAAAATAATCTTGAAATTTAAATTGCGCATTGTAATTGGCCGAGTTATTAAAATTCAATGAAAGAGAACAATTCCGTGGTCTATGTTTTTTCTATATTTTTTCATTCTAGGTTATATGAATAAATAACCAATCGTCAGATCAGGAAGATATGGCAATCATGTATCAATTATGTAATTAACATCCGTTTTGAATGAATGAATGAATGAATGAATGAATGAATGAATGAATGAATCTGGTTGGAACGAATCAAATCGAACTGATAGAAATTGAATAAATTAACTGAACAAAATTGAATTGAATTTGAATCCGAATTTGAACTGATATTTATTGCTATGAATGTTATTTGATATTATCAATGATTTTATATTATTATCTGTGAAGGGGCCCGAAAAAATAAACAAACAAAAAACGTCCGTTTTTACCTAATAGGGAAAGCCAGGCTTAGCTGCTAAACACCTCGTCGAATTGGTAAATGAAGCTCCACCCAAAGTTGCCATAATTGGACCTACGTTGTCTGCCTCTTTGACTGTAACCGGACAGATGGTACCTTATTACAAACTTTTAGAGGTAATTATGCAAAAGTAATTTAAAATTGCATTTTTATGACTATCAAGAAAATACCATTCTTATAGGTCTTCCCCCTCTCCTCCGAAAAGAAATGTGTTTTAAAACTTATAAAATACAATATGACACTTAACATTTCACATGCACTGACTATAATCATTAAAAATGGAAATAAAGGACAGTGCACCAGACTTTGAAACATAATATTGACCTACATTTCAGCTCTGATCAGGCCGTCATTACGAAACATATAATGTAAAAAAATCATGTAATTTTTTATTTAACTAGGCGAAGACATACACAAAACATTGGAAGTATTTTGGAATACTAAGAAACATTCGCTTTAAAATTCGTAATGAAATATCACGTAAGTTGCTGAACACCGGATGTTTACGATTAAAAGAATATTGAAAAATGTTTTTCTACTTCAGAACTTTGAATTGTAATACAAGTCAAGGTGTTAATAGTGTTTTTGCAGAGAATTTCAGATTGATATATTAAAGCCATAATAAGCGATATTTGATGCTAAGTTTCGCAAGCATTTGAAAACCTACTTTGTCTTGGCTTCATCTAATATTAAATCTATTTTTTTCATCTCGACTTCGATTGGCAAAACAGCTTTAATTGAAATTTTAGTACTAAACATCATCCGTTTGGCTATAAACTCCATTAATACAGCTGTCTACAATCTCAGTGGAATAGTAATATGTTATTGAAAACCCTACAAAAACGATAGAAGCATTTCCATTTTGTTGAATACAAGGGTTGTTCAAAAATTAACAGGACTGCGGCTCTACTGTTCATATCTTTTAATTTACGTACACAATTTTACTAGCGACAAAATTCGGAACATGTCTTCTACATACAGTGAAAAAATCAAAACAATATGTTTACAAATAACAATTCTCTGAAAATTACAAGTAACAAGGTATACACGAACCTGCGCGCACTAACAAGAAAACAAATGACGTTCATGACGTCGCAGTTATTAAAAATTGTCATTCCTTTTCAAAGTACTCTTCCGAGTGTTCTATGCACTTATGATGCATATTAACCCACTGTCTGTATACACCTTATACCAGTCAGCGCTAAACTGTTGGGTGATGTTCTTCTTTGCGGCCTTAAGCTCCTGTAGTGAGCTGAAACGAAGTCCCTTCAGTTGTGATTTGATCGTCGGGAAGATTGCAAAATCAAAAGACGCCAGATCCGGTGAATACGGGGGATGACTTAACTTGGCGAATCCTAGCACCGCTATCTCAAGGGCTGTCGTATCAGCAGTGTGCGAGGAGGCATTATCCATGTGTAAAAATAAAGTTCTCGAGGGGAACACCGGGACTCCTCTCGCTTATGGCGTGAAGGAGATCACGGCGGAGCACCTGTAATGAATTAAAGGGCACTTACAAACTTGTATTCGTAAATAAAAGAGGGTTATTTTAAACAAAACAAAAATAAAATTTATATTTGGATTAAACAAATTATATGCCTTTGGATTTAAACATATATTGAAGGCAAGCCTATCATTGAAATTATTTAATATTATTGAAATTATTTGTTATTTATTAGAGTAAAATTAATATATTTAAGGTACCTGTATGATTGTGCCATGATTAATTGATGATTTTTGGCGAATAGATCGCAATTTATGAAATCCCACCTTGCAAAAGTAGTCTGCATTAATGGGCTGATCCTTTGGTACCGCATGTTGAAGTAGCATTCCGTCCCTGTCCGCAAACATCACGAACATATATTTTCCACCGCTCCGTGACACCTTGGCCTTCTTTGGGGGTGGAAATCCGGACCTCTTCCATACAGCTGACTGGGACCTCTTCTCCGGATCATGGAGCCATAACCAGGTCTCGTCTGTAGTGATGATTCGTGAAAGAAAGCGGTCATCTTCTCGCTCCACTCCCCGCAGAAAGGTCCGGGACTCGGCCACTCCTCTGTCCTTCTCATGATCTTTAAGCAATCTAGGCTCCCAACGGGCATGCACCTATAATGTGAATTAAATTAGTGTTTTCACAGGTCATCATCTGACATTAATACAATATGAACATGTACTGTAACAGTAAAATAAAAAAAATATTCATCAATCGAATAGTATATTCTCTGAACACAGACTAGCATTTTACTAAACAAATATGGGGAAAGAGTTATAATTACTGTGTATCGGTATCACTGTAACAGCAATTAATTTGAAATACGCATAGATTTATGTAAATGAATATTGTTTTTATTACCTTTCTCATATTCAGTTCTTTGGTCAGAATAGAATAAATCGATCCGATTCTGACATTAAAAATGCCGGACAGCTCTCGAACCGTAAACCGGCGATCCTTCTGAAGAACTTCTGCAATCGACGTCGCTAACGTCCCATTAATTTCCCGCTTTCTCCCTCACCCTTTCATATCCGAAATCTCCTCTTGGCCATCTTTAAATCTCTTATGCCAACTGAAAACTAGAGACCTGCTCGCAGATTATTGCCCTTTGTTAATTTAATCTTCTCATAAGTAGCTGAAGGAGTATCGCCCATCTGTTTTTCACAATCGCCCGTATTTCTAGCTTTTCAACGGACGTCATAAGTTTACCTCTAACGCGTTAACTACTGCTTTTCAAAACTTGTTTGTGAAGCGATAGATCGCCCAAATGACGTCAAATTTTGACACGACGTCAACTGAATATAATGAAACAGATTGGCAGAATTTGAGGAAAATCAGATGTCGAATTGTGAATAAACTATAAGTACAACTTACCTTCCGGGTGCGTGTTACCATGGTTATTCAGTAGCATACCAAACACGCGTTAAGCAAAATTTTATAAGAAAATTATGCTCAAATTGTAGACAACATTCTACGATCGCCGTACATATGAAAATATTTTAGATTAAATAGAATATGAACAAGCAAGACGCTCAGTCCTGTTAACTGTTGAACAACCCTCGTATAACGATAAATACCGTATTTGTTCGATTTAGTTGTTTGGTTTTCCAACAGAATAGCACACACATTGTGTCTTGACGCTTTGATTTACAAAATGTTCGCATGTGTTTCATTCATCCTAAGGGGTGAAAAATCAAATGGTAGAATAATAAATTAAATACTTAATATGTTACTTTAGAAATTGAACAAAATGCTCATCATAAATTTAGTCTCTTGGAATAAGTTAAATCAGAAATTTATCCTAACTATTTTTCAATAAATAACATTTATTTCGCCAAAATTTCGAACATTATGGAGATAAGATAAACATGCAAAAGCTTCCGATATAATTCGACAGATTCTTTTGACTTGAACAGGTTGCTGTTTATAATATCCAAAATATAATATCAGGGGCCAAAAATGCAATTCAGTTATTAATTTGGTTTTGATTGACCTATGACCTAGAATTTCAAACTGTATTCTCAAATTATATTTGATGGACCAAACTCCAATATTGTGTTGTTCATATGTTACTTATGGACTGCACTGTTTGGTTCTATAAGAAAAATGGTTCCTCCCTAGATTCATTTAAACAAAGACCAAACGCAATTTTGTCTCGGAAAGTTATATAGTTTGTTCTATTTTTAGCTATCGTACATCGCAACTACAGCATCCACGGCAGACAGTGATCTGTTCCCCACACTTTTCAAAGTCAATCAGGTCACGAACGCCCTCAATCCTCTTAGGGTTAAAATGATGCAACACTTTGGATGGACACGCGTTGGGACCCTTGCTTATCAGGAAGAATTTTCCGTGTCGGTGCGTATTTATTTTTCATACATAAAATAACTGAATGGGGGCCTACCGATATACTGAGTTACCTCCCATTGAGAGTGGTTTCCCTTGCTGATTGGGTAGTTCCGGTTTAGAAGTGGTAATAAGCGTTAAAAGCGTAAATAAAAATCTCAAATTGCTTTTGAAGTTAAAATGATTTGTCGAATTAACAAAAAAGTGAAACAGACATAAAGAATAACCATCATCTTTGTAAATTGATTTAAGTTAATAACTAATAAATTAATGCAACTTTACCTATTTACGTAACTGCACGTATCCTTTATGAAAAGTTATTTTTTTGGCTGGCATGGATATTATAGCTTTTTTTAAAAAAATTCACTTTAATATTAAGCGATTCACCGTTAAGTCATGCAAACAATGCTTATTTTAGAATAGGGTCTAGGGTCTGGTGTTTTATGACCATGTTACGTAATCTAATTAGCAAGACTGGGTTTTACCAGCTGGAGGTGTGATAAGGGCCTTTTGAAGTTTGGTTGTAGATTTGTAAGATGTTGTAGTCGCTTGTTAGGGGTAAAATTGTTGTTTTTGGAAACTGACTAGAGATTAAATATTCTAATTAATTGTCACAATAATGTTTGAGACCCGAGACATTGATTATTTGATATTGGCAGCTTAAAGCGCTCTCGATCTGAATTAAATAAAATCGCACTTGGGAAGTTTTACCCAAATATATATTTAATTAATGAATTAAAATTGATTGTAAAACTAAATGAACTAAAATTTTTCAGAAATAAAGAGAAAAACGTGAAAACATTATGAAACATTGTTCTTAATTTTATAAGCATAAGAAAGAACTTTTTGAGAAAAAAAGTAGCAGTATATAGAAATATACGTCAATAAGAACATGGCACAAACCGAATGGTGTGCATTCAATATGTAGGAAAAGGTTCAGTTATATAATAAATCTATTAAAATCCTGGCAAAAAAATGTTGCATGTGCATGAAAGAACATGTATAAAAAGTGAACGAGCGTTTCATTGACGGATATCAAACTTTATTTAAATTCATGTGTTATACATTTTACTACCGTTTTTTTTTTTAAAGATTTCCTTACTTTTCTTTTCTTCAAATCTGCCATTTCTGAGCATAAGAAATGCGTATTTTTTACTCTTTATTAGTTACCGAAGGGCTCTAACATAACAATGTTAATCACAAACCTCTCCAACATATTAAAATGCTTAGAAGAGAAAATTTAGATATTATGCGCTGCAGTATAAAAACTAACTATTTTTCCATTCAATGATAATAATCAAACGTTTTAATGCATTATGCTGATCTCTAACCAACCAGACCCTATTAAAACGTATTTGAAAGTACCACATATGTCTACTGCAGGTTTGTTTTAATTGTCAATCTCAGACCGGAACTACCCAGTGACAGGTGCGCGTTACAAAGGGAGGTAACTTAAGACAGAATATTGAGATAACTCTGTATATCGGTAGGACCCCATTGACCTTTCACTGTGGTCTAGAGAGACCCCGATAGTTTCTCTATTGAGCCTTAAATGAGATTGAAGTCATCAAGCATGCTGACAGCCTTCGCCTCTTCAAGTTGTTGTATTTGATCTTCAATCATAATTCTCTGGCTGTCTTGAATGGATAAAAGCCTTAGAGACCTGCGGCACCAGAAATGTGCTGGGGATTGCTATATTAACGTTTTGATAGTAGTTTTTAACATTAAGCGTTGTCAGGTTCTGTATTTTTACTCTGAAATATCAAGAACGGTTACGTTACTTTCATACATTGAACCGCGCAAAATAAGACACCAGGCGACGTCAAACGAAATCGCGCCAGATTTTCAACACTAAGTAAATGTCGGGAAATTTGTAACTAAGGTTATCCCGGTTAACTCAATTGGTTGTGTCGTCGGAATTGCAGGGCTAGGCGCTGTCCCCGTGACGTGCGGGTTCGCTCCTAGGTAGAGGCAATATCATTGGAAATTCACAGTAGCGCTATTTTGGCAGTATAACGGCCGTAAAAAGTCTCCCCGTACATGTAGTCAGTAATGTTATCAGTAAAATAACCCGTTACCGCTGTCGTGCAGTGATGACAACGTATATCAGGGCTATTTGATCAACCTTTTTTGGTAGTCCTGGTTAGCTCAATTGGTTGCGTCGTCGGAATTTCAGGGCTAGGCGCTGTCGCTGCGACGGTGCGGGTTTGTTCCCAGATCGTAGGCAAATGAGTTAAGAAATGGTTATCTAGCAGTTTACTAAAAAAAAGTCTTGCTGAAGAGATTGAAAATTTGTTATACAGCTGATTACTTGCAAAAGTTCGGAAATTTGAAACTTGGCTGATAAGTTTGAAAATAGTCTGGGGATTTGTAAGTTATTTGGTTGCTAAAGAAAGAATCCGGCAATTTGTAACGTAGCTTATTTTTTGAAAAAGACACCTGAATTTCGTATGTAAGATGATTACTTTAAGTAATTAGTAAAATACTTATTATATAAGTATTTGAAAAAGAGTTAGCTGATTACTTGAAAAAGACGAAAAAACTTTAAAACCCACTGAACACGACCTATTTAAAAATGCAGGCTTGATTTGAATGAGCGTATGCCTATTACTGCCCACGCCGCTGAGACCAGAGTTGTGTGCAACTAAATATAAAAATCTATTAGTTATTAATATAAAGTTTTATACATCCTTATCAAACAAAACTTTAATGCGCTATTTTCTAAAAAATACCATTCCATGATCAGCCACGTATGTCACCCAGAAAAAAGAGTTTGCTCTAAACGAAGAAACAATTAGTATCTTAGGAACATGGCTATTTTTCTTGCTATGTTCTCAAGATTAAGGGCTTACCATACTCCTCCCCAGCACGTTCATCATTAAAAAGAAAATCATCAAAATCTCAATAACGGCAAAATGCCGTTCAATGAAACTTTGCACAAATGAGTGTTTGTATCATTATTGTGCATATGATACATGCAAGACCCGTTAGAACAGTAAATAAAATAGAAGGTTTAAACATTCCCTAAACTTCTTTTTACATAAATTCACAAAAACTAAACACCACAAATCATCATTTTTAATGCCCACATGAGTAATATGATACTGACAACACTGTCTTGTGTCCTCGTGACTTACATATGAAAACTTTATGAAATATTAGTTAAAGTGTGTTTGACCTTTAATTTCCTGGTAGACAATTATTGATTTCTCTTTTAGTAGATGAAAATTCTGAATAAAGTACTCAGCATTTTCTTGTCAGTATCATTACACTCACGTGGGACTTTAGAATTATGTTTTGTATTGCTTAATTTTTGTGAATTTATGTTAATAGAATTTGAAGAAATATTTAGGACTAACTTTTTTCTTTACTTTTCTAAAGTGTCTTACTTTATGCAAAATAAACTTTAAGATACATTAGTAACATTCATTTGTGCAAAGTTTCATTGAAAAGCATTTTGCCGTTATTGAGATTTTGAATTTTCTTTTTATCGATGAAAACTATTTGTTGTGTCCTTTTGTCTTAGATATGAATTCCATATAAGATATTTGTAAAATTGATTTGACCTTGACTTTTCTAGCTGCGCACATATGTGACAAGTTAAAAAAAACACGTTATTTATTTCAAGACATCCTAATACACATTGCGTCAGAATTTTTTTTTTGTAAATTCAAGTCCTTTGAAAGGCCAATTCATCCTTTAAAAAGGGATTATTAGTTTAACGAACGTTTATATCTATAAAAACAATCTTGCGTGACATGAGTGAAATTTAATTTTCCAACTTGTAACTATATACAATAGCTAATGGCTTTTGTATAAAATCTTAGGTCTTCAACGCAAAGAGCGGTCTTATCACACAGCAAAAGATGAATAGAAATAGATAGAATATTACTTCACGTATTTCAAAACAAAAACGCCACATGCAGTGAACGAATGAGAACACAAGGCCGAATGAAAGGTTTCTGTCAACTGGGAGTTCTTACCAGGTTCTAGTGTACTTGCCTCACAATTGCTGGGACAAGTTTAAATTGGAACAAATCGATCTTTAATTAATATTGCATCTGCTAGGTAGCGAACCCGTACCTTTGTTCCTTGATGTTGGTGAATTGGTTCCATCCAAAACGTCGTCTTTTCAACGCTGCATGCAAGCATTCATTGCGGCGGGGGATATTTCTGTCTATCGGACTAAATTGTTAGTACTTTTCAATTTGTATTGAGTTGCGATAATTTCATGCAAAGTTTTATGCATAGTTGTTTACCTGTTTGTATATTATATATATTGTTTTCGTTTTAGCAACTGGAGGCGTTTCATGGCTTGTTGAGGGACAACAATATGACGCTTATTACATCAGCCGTTATTTCTGACATCAACAGCATTAAAGACATACTTAAAAGGTTCAAGGTATGTCCGATTTATAAAGATTTTGTTCTGAATTTGTGAATCATATCATGTCGCAAAATATTGAGTATATAACTGTTAAGGAAAATGGCTGAATCTAACAAGTGCATACTTTAAAAAATACTAGCAGCATCAGGGAGCTCAGTTTGATGACTCGATGATAAAATTAAGGTCTGTAATCTGTTGAGTGTGGGTGAGTCATTTGCAGTATCAAGAAACCCGACTCCCAAAATAGTGTGATTTTGAAATGTGGTTTTGGTATAACTTCAAGAAATCCTCTTACTTATTGTATCAGTAGTTAATTTTGTAAAGACGGATACAGGTAACTTATAAAACACCGCCAGGCCGGGCTTTCCTAGGGATGAAACAATTAATACCAGCAAATTAACAATTTAAAAACAATATTTGTATCTTATTGGAAGAACATAATTATTTTGCTATCTTTCAGTTTATTAGTGTCCAATATTAGTTTCGAATGTAATCCCGCCGGTTGTCCTTCCTGTTGTTTTAATATCAATGTAATTAGGAAATTGATCTTACTAGGGTTGTGCTGTTTTCAAAGAAAAAGTTAACTTGACCAGACAAGGCTTCACATTATGCACAGTGTGAAGCATAGAAATAATCTGTACCCTAGGTTATAAAACTGAGTATGAAAACCAGTCTCAAATCTCAGTCGCCATTTCAGCCAATCCGATGCTTGAGATTTGAGACTGGTTTCTAATCTCAGCTTTATAACCTTCAGCCCTGAAGGAACATGACCTCTGATTTTACCGTCCAAAACACATTCTTTAAGAAAATTCAAACATTGAACAAAAATCGATTAAGATTAAATTAAATCGATTGCCCGAACGCGCACACGAACGCACGCACTTACGCACGCACACATCTAGAAGAGACATTGTGAGAACTAAGTCGAGCTCACCGCAAGCGGGAACGACAATAAATCTTATTTTAATTAAACTTTGAAAATATTACAATTTCAGTTAGTTTTTTTTGCGTTGCTCCAAATAGGTATTTTCAGAAAAAGGTGAAATATGCATATCAGGAATCGCCACATTCAGAAAAAACAGCCTCCCCACACAGTCAAGAAGAAGAGAGGGAGAGAGCATGGCCAACAAAACGATCAGTTTCAAAAGAGACACCACTAACAATTAACAAAAATGAGAACCCGAGGGGTTCTGAAAATAATCATCTGGAATATATAGTTTTCATCAGAAGCAAGCGAAATTATTAATATTTGTAATTTTGTAATCGGTGTCTATTTTATTTATAATTTCTTCCGGGTAATGATATTCTCTTTTTGATTAAGTTACGATCGCAAATATGTTAATGGATTAAAGTTGATTTCAAATGCATTAGGGACTTATAACTAATATCTATTAAAATAAGTAATTTTCTGAAGTAGTTTTTTCATATAAAAACAGTTTTTGGCTCAGCATGACATTTTTTGAACCATATTTTGCAAAAAAGCATTAACACAGTACGAGATGTATTAAAATTCATTTCCGAGGGAAATTTGTTTCAGAAATAGGGAAAATATATTATTGGAAAGGGGAATGGAGTCAAAGTTCCCTACCATCGTGTATATATATCGGTGTATTTTGTGGTATGAATAAGCATTTATACGAGTCACACTTCTAGCCCACAGGCTGCAGGTATTATTTGTAACTGTATCTGACATGAGCATAGAGTGTATGCTGTACAGGAGTCTTTTTCTTGAAATACTTATTTGGAGAACATATTCCAAACCTTATTTAAAAAAAATAACACTGATCTATGTCATATATCCAACGCTGTTTTTTGTTCTAGTACGTAACAGTGATCTTCAAGGTGAGCTGCTTAAAGAACAGAAAACCGATGATCGATTACTAAACTTCGTAATCGATTTCCGAAAATCGCTCCTAGAAAATATATATTTTCGATTATAATCGATCATCATTAAATCCTTAGGTAACGATATTATATAATTAACTGTTTAACACTATTTTGAATTTGAACAGTCACAAGATTTTGGTATATTTTCAATATTCTGTAAATCAACGGTAACTTTATTGTAACTGAAAATTGTGTTTGAATTTGACTTAATGTATATATAACAAACGATGTTTCCGTATTTTTAAAATGATATGAATCAATCGTTTTGTCTCTAGCGCTCAACCAGGCGTGGGCAGTTAAATGCATTTCCATTACAGCCCATTAACAGACTCAATCAAACCGAGCCTGTATTGTTTTCATATTTCTCGTGTTCGGTGGCTTTCAAAGTTTCCTTTTAACCTATTTCAATATCATAGTAGCGTTCCTTGGCTGTAAGGCGGCTGCAAAAAGTCTCACCGTACAATCATTCAGTGTTGTTATCAGTAACGTTCTTTGAAGGTCAACGCAGGATACTTATGTATGTTATTAAACATCAAAAGTTCCTATTGTTTTAATATTTCGGCCAGTTTTAATTAAGGCTGAACTGAACGTGTTTACGGGCAGTAATGGAAACGTTTAATACTGACCTCGCCGCCTAGCCACAGGTTGAGCGCCACTCAATATTTACACCAATAAAAAGTACAATTTTGAAGATTTTATAATCTGATTCTACGGTGAAAAAGTATTATATATAATCGGTGTAGTTAGAACATTGTTTAAGTGTAATACAATGCTTCGTCTTTTCCTGCACACCCAATGGTTCGCTCATCCCTGTCGCTGAATTAGAACATTTAGACATTGGATAATTGCAATAGCGCATAAAGCAGTTAACGGATGATGTAACTCCGAACTGTATATGAAACGTTCATCAGTTTGTTTTGTCACAAGAGATTTTTGTGTTAATACATCCAGTTTGCTAATGATGACTTTTCCCTTTGTTATATGAAAAAAAATGAAAGTCCATTACATGTAAATATAGATTTCAAATACTTTTTGTCAGACTATGTATAACTAATGCCGTGCCGCTGACACTTTCACAAACGGTGGAACATGCTTCTATTGTTAAGCAAAATAACGAGTACAAATTTGCACACAAAGTGTCAGGTTATTAATTTCTTGAACTAGCTTATTGCGTTTGTACGATAAAATCATTCATTTTAAGAGCTTTTTTTATATAGTACAATACATTGTAGTTAACAATTGACAATTCTCAGTGCAGATTTTACTGACAGCGTGTTGTGGACAAGGACGTAAAACATATTAGAAAACTTTTTTGGAATGGAATATTGTTATCCCCCGCCGATGAAATCGGGAGGTGGATATTGTTTTGGCGTTGTCCGTCCGTCACGTCGTCACGCTGTCACGTCGTCAGGCTGTCCGTCCGAATTTCGTTTCCGCGCTATTTCTCTGCAACCACTGGATGGATTTCAACGAAACTTTGTGGGAACCATCAGTATCAAGAGGAGATGCGCATATCGTTGTCTTGTTCCGGTCAGACCATTTAACACAGAGTAATTTTGTTACGGCCCTTTGATAACCTATGCATTATGTATATAGAGCAGTATTCGTTTCCGCGCTATTTCTCTGCAACTACTGAATGGATTTCAATGAAACTTGCTGGAAACCATCTATATCAAGAGGAGATATGCATATCATCGTCTTGTTTCGGTCAGACCATTTAACACATAGTTATTGCCCTTTGATAACTTATGTATTATGCATATAGAGCAGTATTCGTTTCCGCGATATTTCTCTGTAAGTAGCGGATGGGTTTCAATGAATCTTTCTGAGAACCATCAATACCAAGAGGAGGTGCGCATATTGTCGTCTTGTTCCAGTCAGACTACCAGATGGATTTCAATGAAACTTTCTGAGAACCATCAATACCAAGAAGAGATGCGCATATTGTCGTCTTGTTCCAGTCAGACTGTTTAACACAGAGTTATTGTCCTTTGATAACGTATGAATTATGCATATAGAGCAGTATTTGTTTCCGCTCTATTTCTTTGCAACTTCTTGATGGATTTCAATGAAACTTTCTGGGAAACATCAATACCGAGAGGTGATGCGCATATTGTCATCTTGTTCCGGTCAGACTGTTTAACATAGAGTTATTGCCCTTTGATAACTTATGTATTATACATATAAAGCAGTATTTGTTTCCGCGCTATTTCTCTGCAACTACTGGATGGATTTTAATGAACCTTTCTCGATCATCTTAAGCAATGTCCATTTTCTATTAATATTAATAGCGCTTATAGTATTTTCGGGTGATATAGAAACTAATCCAGAACCCGACTGTCTTACCATTCTACACCAAAATATAAGAAGTATACGATCAAAATTTGATTACATAAATGATCACTTTTCAGACTATGATGTCATTTGCTTTACAGAAACTCACTTAACAAATCAAATAGATAACGAGCAATTAAATCTCGACGGTCATTTCAGTATGTACCGAAAGGACGTTACTGCGCATTCTGGTGGTTTCTTAACTTATGTATCATCAAATTTAATTTCAAGTCAAATAAGGGAATTCGAAGACATCTTAAATGAGTCTATTTGGATAGAGGTAAAATTAAAGTCAGAATCTTTTATTATTGGAAACGTATACCGACCTCCGCATTGTAACGCTGTGTTCTGGGAAAAACAAAATGTTTGCCTAGAAAAGGCTTCTGAACGTAATCACAGTATTATCGTCATTGGCGATATAAATGAAAATCAATTAAATCCTACATGTACTAAATTTAAAGAAATATTATATTTAAATAATATGATTAACGTAATCACAGAACCTACACGTGTTACAAATCGATCGCAAACTCTAATTGACCCTATCGCTGTAACTCGAAATATCCTAGTAAATGATTCGGGAATCTATAAAACACCGGGAAACATTAGCGATCATTATGCTACTTTCATAATTGTTAAATGTAAAAGTGACCAATATACACCATTTAAAAGAAAAGTATGGAATTACAAAAATGCTAATTTTAATCAACTAAATATGCTTATAGAGAATTACGATTGGTCTATCCTAAATAACGAATCGGTAAATGAAGCATGTAACTTATTTATTAAAAAATTTATAGAACTTGCCCAATCGTGTATTCCAACCCGTTATGTAACTATACGATCAAATGACAGACCATGGTACAATTCGGAATTAAGATTATTTTCGCGTAAAAGAGACAGACAGAAACGCAAAGCGATAAAAACAAATAATCCATCAGATTGGAAATTATACAGAACTTATAGAAACAAAGTGAATAATATGAAGAAATTTGCAAGAGAAACTTTTGAAAACAGCTTAGAATTAAATTTATTAGAACTAAGCTCATCAAACCCCAAACAATATTGGAAAACTGTTAAACTCTTGATAAAAGACAAAAAGTGTTCTTCAGATGTCATTCCTCCTCTTTTGTCCGCAAATAATGATTACGCAATAACTGACAATGAAAAGGCTAACAGTTTAAACGAATATTTCACGTCTATATCTACGCTTGATGATAGTACGGCAAGACTGCCTAATTTCGTTCTAAAGACAGATGTCGTTTTAGACAAATTATTTATTACTGAGCAAGAAATTGTTGATATTCTCCTAGGTCTTATGGTGAACAAAGCTATCGGACCTGATGAAATAAGTCACCGTATGTTAAAATCAACAGCGAGAACTATTTGTAAACCACTTTGTATTCTTTTTAATCTTTCACTCAATAGTTGCGCTTATCCTGACTCCTGGAAATCGGCAAATGTTATATTATGCCTCTATTTAAAAAAGGTGAGCGTAATGTAACATCTAATTATAGACCTATATCTCTCATCAGCTGTGTAGGGAAAGTCATGGAAAGAATAGTTTTTAAACACGTGTACAACCATTTATATTTCAATAATTTAATATATAGAAATCAAGCCGGATTCCTTCCCGGCCATTCAACTGTATATCAACTGAATGACATATATAATCAAATTTGTAAAAGTTTTGATGAGAAAAAATCAACCTGTATGGTTTTCTGCGACATTTCTAAGGCTTTCGACAAAGTTTGGCACCGTGGTCTTCTTTTTAAAATTAAGCAATTAGGGATATCGGGTCAACTTTTGGCATGGTTATCAAATTATTAAACAAACAGAAAACAACGTGTTTTTGTAAATGCCTCGTTCTCAAACGAAACTTGTTTAAATGCAGGGGTTCCTCAGGGCTCGGTCCTAGGTCCTCTACTCTTTTTAATATATGTAAATGACATTGCGGAAAACTTAATCAGTCTTACACGTCTATTTGCTGATGATAGCTCTCTTTCTGTTAGCATTGAAGATTCTTATCTCATAGAACAAATATTAAATACTGATCTACGTGAAATTTCAACATGGGCTAAACAATGGCTTGTTGATTTCAATCCTAACAAGACTGAAGTAGTATTCTTCTCTCTTGTTTGTAGAAATCGACCAACTCTATTTTTTCAAAACAGCCAACTTATCTTCGTTGAACATCATAAGCATCTGGGAGTTACACTATCACAAGATGGAACCTGGCATGAACACATTACAAATATTTTTTCCTCAGCATCAAAAGTTTTAGGGTCCATGAAAATGTTGAAATTTAAACTCAAACGAAAAACTTTAAATCAAATTTATTTTTCTTATTTGCGTCCTATTTTAGAATATGCGTCAGTTGTATGGGATAGTTGCACTCTATATGAACAAGATATCTTGGAAAAAATTCAGTATGAAGCTGCAAGGATAGTAACAGGTCTGACAAGATCAGTTTCTATCGAAAGATTAATTAAAGAAGAAGGATGGGTTTCCCTTGCTGATCGCAGGAAAATACAAAAACTTACACTTATTTATAATTACCACAATGGAAACTTACCTATTTACTTAAACGAAATTATTCCACCTAGTTCTTATGAAACACACTCTTACAACCTAAGAAATACAAATAACCTATCAGTTATTGCAAGACGAACTGAAATATTCGCCAGATCCGTTATTCCGTCAGCCGTCAAACTGTGGAATGAATTAGACCTATCGATAAGAAATTCCCCATCACTTCACTGTTTCAAGATAAAAATGAAAAACTTATATCGTGCGCCATCCGTTCCAACCTACTATCTCGATGGTGAACGACTTTATTCTCTTTATCATGCAAGGATACGAAATCTTCATGGCGACCTTTATCATAATTTCATACGTTCAACGCCCGGCTATGATTGCGGGAACAAATTTGAAGATGCTGAACATTATATACTTAATTGTTATCGCTATGAAACTCAAAGGCAAAACTTCTTTAGGGCTACCCGTATATTTCATCCATTGAATATTGATGACCTATTATTTGGAAATCCTAATCTGACTGATGAAGAAAATAGTTTTATTTTCCTAGAATTACAAAACTTTATCAAACAAACGGGAAGATTTGGAAATTAGTGACCCTTTCTTACTTACAATGGCTTCTGGGCACATGCGCTGGCATTGTTATAGCATATTCCTACATGTACTTAAATATACTATACATGTTTGTCTTATCATCATGTGATCAAATCTAAAGGGCGTCTGTGGGGGTGGTAAGGCTGGACGGGTTCGTCGGGTACCGTATGGTGTCACTTCCAAATTCAGTTTTTTCCCCTTCTTTTCCATATCTTTGTTTATTTTTCATGCCGTTGCTCTTTTTGTTGATGTCATTACTATACAAACTTACAAATTTGTAATTTTGGGACGGGCCGTCTCTAATGTTGGCATAACTTGTGGCCCAACCCATTTGCTATATTATTTTGTTAATTCGACTGTACATTTACATGTGTGTAAAGTTTATAAAATAGAGCAATAAAATATGTTTAAACTAATGAACCTTTCTGAGAGCCATCAATACCAAGAGGAGACGCGCATATTGTCATCTTGTTCCGGTCACAGAGTTATGGCCCTTCGATAACTTATGCATTAGGCACATAGAACAGTTTTCGTTTCCGGGCTATTTCTTTGCAACTACTGAATAGAATTCAATGAAACTTTCTTGAAACCATCAATACCAAGAGGAGATATGAATATTGTCGTCTTGTTCCGGTCAGACTGTTTAACACAGAGTTATGGCCCTTTGATAACTTATGCATTATGCATATACAGCAGTATTTGTTTTCTGCGCTATTTCTCTGCAACGACTAGATGGATTTCAATGAATGTTTCTGGAAACCTTTAATACAAACAGGAGATGCGCATATTGTCATCTTGTTTCAGTCAGACCCTTTAACACAGAGTTATGGCCCTTTGATAAGTTATGCATTTTGCATGTAGAGCAGTATTTGTTTCCTTGCTATTTCTAAGCAGGAAACTATGGAAACCATCAATACCAAGACAAGATGCCCATATTGTTGTCTTGTTCTGGTCTGACACAGAGTTGTGGCCCTTTGATAAGTTATGCACTATGCATATAGAGTAGTATTCGTTTCCGTGCTACTTCTATGCAACTTCTGCATGGATTTCAATTAAATACCGCGCTATATTTTTACAACTGCGTTGTTCATTTCAACAACTTGAAGACTTTTCGTCTCATTTTTATATTCTGGTGAGCTGCCCAACCCTTTTCACCATCTTAAGTTTTTTTTCACTGTTTTTGCCATCCATGATAAATATCTAAATAAAGCCCTATGTCTTCAGCTGTTGTGTTAGTAATAACCAGTACTTGGCGGGGGATTCAACGAATTTGCTTGTTGCTTTTCCTTTCATTAGAACTGCAAATAATATATTGACAGTTTGTGAATTCTTTTAAAGAAAAGCTGTTATCAAGAAAAATCCTCTAATACTAAATGATTTTTCTTGGAACAGCAAGCAATTGTAATAAATGATGTTTATCAACTGAAATTGTAGATGTTTAAACCATGTCTTCACGTGTAATGAGGTACTCTAATTGATTAAGGAAAGTGCGGAAATATTCAATTTGATTAAAACATGCAAATGCATTAGCCTTATTAGCGATATGACTTAAGAATAAGCCGATAGAATTTGAAATAAAGCTTTGCATAAAGCTCATTTAGCAGCTTATGAAAGAAAAATAACTCCTTATTGTTCTTTCGACGTTCGTTAGTTTGTTTGTTAAATATATCTGTTGGATATTGTCTTGTTAATAGCTTTTCTGTGCTAACGATGGTCGTTACCATGACATTTTAAGAACACAGATTTTCCATTTGCAGAAGTAGTTTTCAGTATAGTTATTTGTACTTTTGAATTGCAAATTTATGCCGTGTCATCGACACTTTCACAAATTGTTGATGATGTGTGTTTCTTTGTGAGGTTGTTACACTCTTAAACTGTTTTTAACGTTAAACTTTGAACTAATAATTAATTTTAGTTATTCTATTGAATAATTAAACTCTACTCAAAGTTTGCTAAACACCAAGTTAACCACATATGATTGTGAAGTCTACATTTTATTAAAATTAGAAATTATTTAGTAATGTATTGAGAAGATCCCAATCTACACATAACATTGCATGACTGTCGTACTAAATGTTTATAAACTGAGTTATCGTAAATGTGCAGACATCCATAGATGTTTTATACAATGTCATTGCACTGTTATCAAAATCTCTAACGGTAAAACGCTGTTCAATAAAACTTTGTACAAAACAATGTATGTTTAATGTTGTTTATTTTACATTAGTTATGAAAAGTTCAAACAGTAAAGAAAAATAGTTAGACCTAAAACTCCCTAAAATTCTATTTGCAAACAAACTCAAAACGAAGCAACACTTCACATCAATTTAAATGCCTTCACGAGTAATGAGTTACTCACAACGCTATGTAAGGTTCCTTTTGTGTAACAAATGTATAAACTATGATACATTGGTAAAAGTATGTTTGACCTTTAATTTCCTGGTCGCGAAAATAAATGACAAAAATAAACTGTTAATTTCTCTCTTAATAATTGAAAGTTTTTTTAAAGGACCTTAGATATTGTTGCTATTGCCATTTTACTATTGTTGGCATTTGTATTGTTGTTTTATATTGCTTTCTTTTTGTGTTTGATTGCAAATAGAATTTTTGGGATTTTTAGGTCTAACTCCTTTTCTTTTTATTTTTCTAACTTTTCTTAACATATTTAAAATAAACATACACTAAAAAAATAACATTGATTATGCAAAGTTTGATGGAACTTCAATTTTGTGTTTGAGAGATTTGAATATATGTGTTGTTGTTTTTTTGTAAATGACATAGCAATGACGAAAAGAGCAAAGGCCTTTATCATCATCCCATTTACATTCTTAATGAATCCTGAAAACACACTACAGACGTAAAACGGTTCTTATTGGTTTATAAATCACTGAACAGGTGCATAATGACTTGCAGGTTACACACGTTATTCACACCAACGTGAATATACAGCTTCATGCGCGCGGGATTTTGCTTGCGTTTCTTGAAGTTTATGCATTATAGTTATATTACCAGCTTGTCATTATCTTTAACAAAGAATTACATACACATATTTCTTTTCTGTTTTATTATAAGTTTCGAATAATGACACAAGCTGTTTAATAAAACATTTTAAACCACATTTTATTGAGTTTGCTTAAACATATTTCATTCAGTAAAAAAATACTCGTTATCGTCTACCCAGGACCGTCCCAGACTAATATCCGCGAAGAAGTGTTCCGAGTACTTTAAACAGTTTAGACTTACAACAACAATATATTTTTCAAAAATATATATCAAACAGAAACTCATTGTGATGTTATGGTAATTCGGTGTGGTGTTTCCTCAGCATTTGATAAAGTGGCTAAAATGTGCATTTCTGTGAATAAAAACATCAACAACAAGAGCAACACTTTCAGCTCTAGAAACAAAATTAACCAACACCTCTGACTTTTGGATTTAATATGCTTTCTAAAAACATAGAAAACTATAAAACGATCTGTTAATATATTTTTAAAAATCCTTATTTCCGAAGTTCCGTGGACTAAAGATTTTTTCAAAGATTATTGCAGAATTAAAAAAAAAACTTCCAAAGTTACAAACAAAACAGTAGAAAATCTTCCGAGTGTTCCTTCCACGGTGTTGTAGAAATGTTTTAATGATTTTTCTACGAGGACTAATGCTGTATTACCATAGGTACAATACCCATCTATACATTTATTTAAATAAAATTGCGTAACAGAAATCACACACATTTACTCGAAATAAAGACATTGTTTTTAAGAAACATAGGTATTTTGAAGTTACTGTAGATATGGCAGTTGAATGCATACGTGATTGGTTTCTCAAAGTAAAAATTAAGGATTTAAAACGATTTATTAACGATGGCCAATTGCTTTAAACACCATTAACTTTTATGCTTGAGGAATTTATTTTTCAAAATATTGAATTGTAAATGTCAAAACTATTAACGAAGACGCATATTACGTATGCACGAATACTTTCAATATCAGATTAAATAGAACTCATAGATTCATCATGTTATAACTGGAGAATGTTTTTTTAAATTAATACTTGTATGATATTTGTGATGATGTGATTTTCCCACATATCAATAATAAACTAATCAACTGTCCTATGCAGATTATAAAACAATCATTAATGACACCGTGACATTTGATGAAAGGCTGACACAGTTATACGTCAACCTTTTGTCCTACAGCTAGATCTTGATAAAATTTTCTTTAAAAAAATTGATATTTAATTATAAGTATTATTCAATTGAGTCAACTCAGAAGACTCATTAAACCTAAAAACTCATATCGTATCTAAATTTTTGTTAGGTGTCATACAGCTTCATATTTTATATGAAAATGGTACATAAATTAAGTATATTGTCAATATTTGATGATCAATCACAATTTATAAGATTTCAAACGCGTGTTTGATTGCAGGTTATTTGGTTTTTGTAAGGTTTTGAATTTTAATATGATTCGGTATTCAGAATGTTAGATTTAAAAAAATGTATAAAATCTTGGAAATGTTTAAAATCAAACACTGCAAAGAAAATGAAAATACCGGTGTCCATGCCATAGTTTACGTCATAAACATTCTTTTATCCAACAAAAAATGACCCTTTCAAGCGTCTCATATGTTGTTTTTTCAAACCACAATCTAGAACAAAAAATTACACGTAATATATATTGTTACCATTAATTTTCAAAGTAACAATTTTCCCAAAATGCTAAACGCTTAAGATAGCAACTGTAAGGATACAAAATCCTCAGCCGACAAAAGAAGCTTTTTATTTGTATTATAATCACCGAAGTAGGCATTTTCAAAAGTTAATGAATAATTATGCAGTACAGCTCATTTTATTTTTATTTAAATGTAATAAATATTCACGACTGTTTTGTTTCAGCAATTTGGAGTTCGTATCATTATGGCCGCTTTTAGAGGTACTATTGCACCATATGTGTTTTGCCAGGTGAGAATATTTATGATCCAAATTTTGTATTTAAGCAATGTAATGTTTTGCCAATATAAAATTGTTTTATTTTTATCAATCAAAGTGCACTGTGCCTATGTCAGTCAATCAAAAGTTTTTCTCCAGTCTGCTTTCTAGAGTTAGTCGTCATATCAAGTAACTGTGTACATGTAGTTTTAATAGAAGATGAACATTTTAGAAACTTTATAATGCCTCAAACACGTCAAATAATAAAAACTGCAGGTTAGATTTGAGTGTGGCTGTTCCTGTGCAGTAATGGAAGCGCATATTAATGTCCATACCGCCACGGGTTGAGCGTAACTTAATATTAACACTTAAAAATGTATCGTGCTCAATTGAAAACAGCACTAAATGAACTTTTTAAAGCTGCCAAACGGCACAAACAACAACGTTACTGTAATATTTAATAGTTGAAAAGAAACTTTAAAAGTCACCGAACATGGCAATTAATCGGAAAATTGCAGACTCAACAACCATTATATAAGCCTCGTCAAATTATATTGACTTGATAAAAAAAGCAACACAGTTCAAATATTTGCAACTTTCTTTTAAAGGCCTACTACCAAGAAATGTTTGGGGATGATTACATTTGGATACTTTCCGGTCCAAGCTTCTTTGCGGGATGGATTGACCAGGTAGTGGACAGGACGTTTGGGTGTTCGAAAGAAGAACTTATTATAGCTACCAATGGCCATTTTACGCTGGATCATCTGAAAGAAAGCAACTCTACAGAAAAATCTATATCTGGAAAAGTAAATACTTAAGAATTCTTTATTATTTACAATTAATAACCAAGCTGTGCCATCGCCATAACATTTATTGTCATATTAATGAAATAAAAAGTTTGAACTTCTTATTTCTATAGTACTTAAGTTGATTTTACCCTGGTACATGATAATTGTACAACAAAGTATAAAAATATGATTAAATTGTTATTTATTACATTGTAAGTGGTGCCATATTATGGTCAGCCTTTTAGAAATACCCGTTATGGGATTCGAACAAACAACCCTTATAATAACTGGAAAACCTACATGTACATGTACATGTTGCTGCCAAGGCCATGAAACCTTGTGCACACTTTTGTTTAATTTAAACATCATGAGCTAATGGTTCTATAAATAATATAGTACATTTCCGGCTTAATGCGTACATGTACATTCGAAGTATACCGTATGAGTTAAGTTGAAATCGCAAATGAATATTTTCCGTGATACTTGCATTGCATGTGGGTTATTTTAATATTCTGTCGTAGACACCAGCAGAGGTCATGCACGACTTGCAAACATTGATTAACCAGACTCATTACAAAATGTCCTCGTTCGCCGGATGGATCTACGACACGCCATGGGCTCTCGCTTTAGGTAATTATAACATATGAAAAATATTTACATTCCTATTGATTTCTTCGTTAAAAAAAAATTCGGTTCATTTTGCATGAACCGCATGACCCGTAATGACGTCAGTAACGTCATGGCTGTTACTATTGAAAACTCCCACGTATTACTCCCCCTTTTCACTTAATACTAATTTTTGAAAGCGTTCGACTTAAGTTTATTTAAAGAAAAAAATGAATGAAATGTAAATATAAGTAATGATTCTTATTTTGGTGCGGTTCATGCAGATTGGACGTGCACGCGAGAGCTGGCAAATTAACCATAAAGCGCTAGCGCGCTTTATGGATTTGCAAGCTCTCGCGTGCGCGTCAAATCTGCATGAATTATGCAGGTAAAACCCAATTTTTTAGCCATAAATCGTGCCCAACGGATTTCGTTGGGCATTACATACGCAAAGAAGACAACTTTTCCACCACAGTTTTGGTCTATTTTGGTTTGTACTCTGAAGGGGGATATTGACCCAGCAAAAAAATAGCACAATATCCACCTTTTAGAGTACAATTATTTGGACTACGGGCCAATATGACTACCCTTGGCCCAATAACAACGCCAATATGAATTCACTTGATTAATAACATTATATTATAATCATTTGTTAGATTATTTAAGGTTAAAAATAACAATGTATTACAAGTTAGTTTTATTTTAATCGGGTTGACCTACCTTTTTTCTCGAATATGTTTTAGCAAAAAACATAATTATGACGGTTTTTTTTACTCGGCATTATTACTTGCAATTGCATCTCTACAATGTGTCATCTTCTAATAAAATTAACAGAATAACGTTTTATTGTCTAAATAATAAAACATAAAGGAATGTTGTTTTTTGCTTTGGAATCGTATAGTAAAGAATATTTTCATAATGCATTAATAACGAACATAATTTATTATTACATATTTTATCATTTTACGTTGATATTCGAAGTTGGTTTTGTGACTGCGCCATGTAATACTTCTGTTTGATATTTAGAAATCGAGATGGAGTTACAATTCTGTTATTGTACAAAATACTATTTTCAGGATTAAATAACAGCATGAAAAACCTCAATCAAAACAACTTGTCGCTGGCTGTAAAACTAATTATTACAGTGCTTAATATCTTGTTTTAATTTACTACAAAAATATTGATTGTTTTCTTAAAAATTAAATAACAGCATCAAATACCTCAATCAACACAAATTGTCGCTGGCTGTAAAACTACAATTACAGTTCTTAATATATTGTTTTAACTTATTACAAAAAATATTGATTTTCTTTCTTAAGGATTAAATAACCGCATCAAATACCTCAATCAACACAGTTTGTCACTGGAAAATTACAATAATTGAAGTTCAAAATATCTTGTTTTACTTTATTACAAAATATATTGATTTTTTTCTTAAGGATTAAATAACAGCATCAAATATCTCAACCAACACAATTTGTCGCTGGAAAACTACAATTACAGTTCTAAATAATGTTTTACTTTATTACAGAATATATTGATTTTCTTCTTAAGGATTAAACATGTTAAATAAAAGCATCATATACCTCAATCAACACAACTTGTCGCTGGAAAACTACAATTACAGTTTAATATCTTGTTTTACTTTATTACAGAATATATTGAAATTTTCTTAAGGATTAATTAACAGCATCAAATAACTCAATCAACACAACTTGTTTCTGGAAAACTACAATTACAGTTCCAAATATCTTGTTTTAATTTATTACAAAAATATTGATTTAACAAAAATATTAATTTTTTGTCTTAAGGGTTAAATAACAGCATCAAATACCTCAATCAACACAACCTGTCGCTGGAAAACTACAATTACAGTTCCAAATATCTGGACGCTGCCGTCAAGGGCATGCTTGAAGTTAGCTTCGACGGTGTTTCGGTAATATGTTGTATCTTATACATTTACTTTTAACAATAGTTTTATGTTTTATGCTTATTCTGATATCCAAAAATGTCAATGAAGAGTTCATTTTTATTCCTACATGTAAATGTCAGAGTCAGAAGTAAAAAGTCAAAACAATTAACGGCTCAACCCGGCGTGGGCAGTAATATGCATTTCCTTTACTGTCCATGAACAGGCTCAATCAAACCGAGCCTGCAATATTTTCATATTTGTCGTGTTCGATGGCTTTCAAAGTTCCCTTCTCATCTATTTGTACAAAAATATTGATACAAAGCTTAAGGCATAATATGATGCTCTTAATTCGAAAGGGTAATTATCTTGTTCGATTTACAGAATTCTTATTCTTAATCAAGAGTTTATTGCTTTTAAAATATAAAAAATATTAGATGTATATACATTTATCAAATAACTTCCGGCGTAAGAGTGTAATAACGAGTCATATATATTTTTGATATATATCTTATTATATATCGTGCCCTAATCATTATTCATTCACGTCAAAGGTCCACGTTATCAATCCGATATAAAAAACTCGGCGAAAGTCTCGTTTTAATTAGAATCTTTTTATAAAGTTACACATTTAAAAAACTCTGTATCAAATTAACACTTATATTGTTTCTCTATTTTTTAAAGTTACAAGTCTAAGTTTTATTTGCAGGGACCAGTGGCATTTGACGCTGCAGGAAGTAGAATCGGCATTAACTTCATTCAACAGAATTATTGTAACTATGTATATTACATTTGGTGTTAATAACGAACACTCAGGTCGCCGTTTTTGTAAAATTATACTTACTTGAAATATTTAAGCCACGTCATATTTATATTTTTTAAAGATCTTCAAAAAATGACGTCATTGCTTGAAATGGAGTCGACTTGATGAGAGGACGACATTATTTTTCATTCATTAAATAAATGAATTATGTGGATCTAGACAGATTTACAACAGTATTAGAAGGTGACAAATTAATAAAAGCTACATGTACATGTAAACATGTACAAACAAATCAACAAAATAAGAAATATCAATGAAAATATGTCGCGGGAAGAGCTCAAATTTTTCATTTAGCATGCAAATTGTTTCATAATTTTAACTCTTTGTTATATTATATTGACAATACACACACACGGATATCAGTGGGTGGCATATAGAGTTGCACTCGTCCGTCCGAACGTACGGTCCCCAATTCTTGCGACATCAACTCCTCATTTACTATTGGGCGAATTACTTCCAAATGCGCACAAATGATCACGCATGTTGAGCATGATGAGTAGATGATTATCAAGAATAGTTTTTTTCCTGCTACTATTTTATCAGAGCTATGCCCCTTTGTTAATATGTTGTAGCAGTGGGGCATCAGTGTTTTAGGACAAATTCTTGTTTAATAAAGTTATATCCCATTTGAGTTTATATTTATTGGAAGATTAAGCATCATGTACCGATATGACAGTATATAGCGGAATATGACAGTATATAGCGGACCGGGGTACATTTCTGGTTAAGATATTTTTGCCCTTTTGGAACTACCTATTGTTGTTCACAGCCCACAATTAGACCATGTCTTATTAAACATAGATAATTTAATTTTGTAGCATAAATTTAGTAGGTGAAATGAAGATATATTTCAGATAATGACGTCACAAATGTTGCCGTTTTTGATGAAAAAAGTAGGCGTCTTGATTGGTTGGTTGAGAGTTCTACTTTATGGGAAGGTAAAACTGATTCATACCTATGCTGTTCAAGATGTGAATTTAGATGTGTGAATTTAGATTTTATGAATCGAGAATGCACGATTCGCTCGATTTTGTTTTACTAAGTTATTGACTGCGTAGAAATCAATCGTCTATGAAATTACAGTTAACTTAGCACCTGCGATATAAAAATCGATAAACTATCTAATTTACTTCAAAAAGAAAGCCCAGAGGTGCATTCAAGAGGTCATTACGCTTTGCTCCAATAACTCTGCACTTTAAATAACAAGATCAGTCTGTATCTTACCGCTGCGTTTCGACCAAGACCTTCCTGTCTTAGCAATCTAATATGATACTAATACGTTTCAACTCCAATGACCCGATTGTCGGTTCCTTAGTATTCATCGTCACGTCAAACATCATAAATTGTAGATATAGTTTGGTAATCGTAAATTAATAAATCGTTGCTTTAAATTGTTAAAAAAAACAGTGTTAAACTTTATCATTAAAATAAACATAATTTATTTTTTTTAAAGGAGAATTATTATTTCATTGATCTTATTATTTTATTGATTTTTTTTCAGAAGTCATGAGTTTGTTTACTTTGCAGGAAAAACTGTACCATTGGACAGATTTATTTACCAGGACGTCCTTGAACCACCAAACCATACAGCATTCAGCCTTGTTGTTGCACTGGACAGCGGAGGATGTGTACTTTCAATTGTGTTCTTATTTTTTAACGTTTTCTTCAGAAACAACAGGTAATTGTTGTATATCTAGGTATTCCCAATTAAGCTTCGTAAGCATTAGCATGATGTGCTTAAAAGTTAGTCTTCGAAAGATCGTTACACTAGGGTCCGTCCTATGAACAGGTACCTTCAAACAGTTAACTTCTATTTTTGAAATCATTAAAATGATCTCAACAATTTGAGTAGACGACATTACTTATAACGCAAAGGTAAAAAATATGTTGTCAGTGTTTAACAACATCTCTAATAAGTTATGAAAAAATAATAGATAATTGTATGACCTTTCCTCAGATATAGTAATTGCGGCGTGGGCAGTAATATGCAATCCCATTACTGCCCATGAACAGGCTCAATCAAACCGAGCCTGCAGTATTTTCATATTTGTCGTGTTCGGTGGCTTTCAAAGTTCCCTTTTCATCTATTTAAATGCAACCGAAGACACCAAGTCACTTATACTTCTAATCCTTTGAGACCCACCTTGTAACAATTAGGTTATGAAATATAGTTATATACGTTTAGTGAAATTGGATAATACGTCATATTTTCAGGCTGATAAAGATGTCCAGCCCTATGATCAACAATGTGATTATTGCTGGGTGTTTGCTGATGTATGTGGAGGTATTGCTAAACGCTGTAAATTACAGGATGAATAGCGAAGATGAAGTTGGCAATCGTCTTTGCATGGTTTGTTCTTTGTTTATTGCTCGAGTTATGTGACCTGAATGTTAAGGATATCGATATGATTCGTATCATATCTCACTGGGGATGAACCGCTGGCGCAAAATTTAATGTATATATACAAAACACTTACATAACAATACAGTCTGAGAAATGGACCTATATAATGTATGTAAAGAAGTCGTAATGGCTTAAAGATCAAAAAGTGACATATGCATAATAGGAATCGCTATACTCAGAAAACACAGCCTCCCCACGTAGCCAAAAAGTAGCGAGGAGAAAAGATCATGAGTTTATAAGAATATCAGTTTCAAATAAGACACCACAAACAATTAATGAAAAAGGGAACCCATGGGTTAATCTCTCAAAAATGAAAATAGCTTTTAATTTATTGTTTACTAAAAAAAATTATTTTTTTCTTTCTTTTCTCGATTCAAACCAAACCAAAAGAAAGTTGAGTTTTTTTATGTGTAAAGTCAAGTTTTGGTGGAAGTCGCCAGGGGCTGAGTCTGGTAGTCCTGCCTTACGCCCACGCCCATCCCCCAAAAATACTTTTTACTTCCCCACTCTTCAGAAGTAGTGTAGTGGTTATGAATAAAGCGTGTTGTGTCGGTTTACCCAGAAAAAAGCTTTTTAATTTCTACTTCTATTTCTTATATTTCAAATCTCAAACCAACGTTTTCACAGGATTGCATATACGTGGGGCTGAGTGGGTACCCCCATTCGTACATGTACCACCCCATATATATTCTTCATTTATTTTACATTTCTGAATTCTAACAAAACGCTGGGGGATGGGCTTGAGGTATCCCGCCTGTTCCATTTTCTTTGGTTTTCACAATTTCATTATTTTGTAAATGTCTGAACTGAAACCAAACAAAATTTCTGTAGAGTGCTTTCTCCCCGGCATCCTCCATTGACCTTAGACTTAAAAAATCTTGTTTTGTGTTTTATTATAACACAGAGATGTCCTACATGTTAAACCTAAAATATCGAAATCGATTTCATTTTGATGAAAGCTATACTAAGACACTGCCTAATTACAAATACTCATTTAACTTCTCGCTTTTTGTTTTTACCTCGACCATTATCACGTATATTTTACGCTTTCAACACTCGAGAGTATTCGTATTAAGCCTTTTACGACAATGCTAGTTTAATATTTTCATAATATCAACACAGTAGATAAATTCCGAAGAAAACCTAGAAAACAATTTTCTCAAATAACGAGTGATTTAGATTTTACTTTCCTATTCATTTAATTGATATGTTGTCATGACATCTGGTAATTAGAAACACCTAGTTCAAGCAACCACATCACATACAAAGGCCGTTATCTCTTGACCGATATTTCTGCTCTTAGAGTGTTACATGTATATCACAGAAATTACCAGAAAATACCAGTTCATCACAGGTAAAACCTCATTAAGATATTGTGTGCCAAATAAAAGACAACAAAATTGTAAATTTTGCAAAAACTTGGATAAAATTCAAAACACGTGCTTTAATCTGGTATTCAAATATAAGGGGTATCCGATCAACCTTTTGGGGGGGTGTCCCAGTTAGCTCAATTTGTTGCGTTATCATTACATGGCTAGGCGCTGTCGCTGTGACGGTGCGGGTTCGCCCCCCGGAAGAGGCAAAATCATTAGGCAAACGGCATGGCACTTAATATACATGTAGTTTTTGAAATATACGTAATATACTTTTTTATTTCAGGCTCGCACATGGCTACTGTCTGTTGGTTTCACGTGTTTGTTTGGTGCTTTGTTCGCCAAGACATATCGTGTATACGTGGTATTCAGAGACTACAAACTAAAAAGAAAGGTAAATTACAGACTTCTATTTCAACCAGGGAAAATCCAGAATTGGTCTTTGAATGTAGATTTTGGTCAAAGGTGAATTTGTTCTTTATATTAGTCACTGTGACAAAATTAGGTCTTTATCACCAGGTGCTCTTAAGAAAAGTTTGGACTATATTTGCAGATTTCAAAAGACATCCGGTTAAATGTGTTCTAAGTTCAGTTTGACAGCCAGTGAATATAATACTAACAAATTTAAATTTTTATATTTTACGGTCGCATTTTATGTCAAATAAACGTCAATAAGTGTTTCTGTTCTTGATTATTTTGAAACAACTGAAAACTAGGATGTGTCCTTGGACACTGATGCCCCCACTGCTAAAACAACATTTGCAACAAAGGGCCTTAACTCGGGTAAATCGTCGCCGGAAAAAATCATGTGAGAAAGTTGAAGAAATCCATCGAACTGTAAATGGAAGAGTTGATGCCACAAGATTTGGGAGATGTACGGACGGACGGACGGGCGAACGGACGGACAGATGTACCTACGGACGAGTGCAACTCTATATTCGCCCCACTTCGTGTTTTGAAAAATCTAAGTAGGCTTATGCCGACAGACCAATCGTTAGTTATGGAAGACATAGTTATACTCGCAATAATAAATATTATTACATGTACATGTATGTTGTTTTTATGCCCGACCAAACACGTACAAAATTACTTTCCAACATAAAATTATGTTTTCAATAAACAGTTTCATTGTTCATCCATCATGGTAAGTGGCATAGCTTAATTAATATTTAGTTAAATGTAAAGAGTTGTCTAAATATTCTTATATTCAAAGCTGAATAAGTTAAGTTTTTGACTCTTTTCCATCAAATGTAGCATAACCAAAGCGAAATTTGTTAAATGTAAGTTCAACATTTTGAAATCTTATTTAGTCACGCGACACTACTTTATACTTTTGATAATAGGTGGATTGAATGTAGTGCACTAAGACTTGTACTTGTTTGTTCATATGAGAACCTGTGAGGGTAAAGTGCGGGGTTGTTGCGCCTTAAAACCAGGTTCAAACCGCGAGTAGCAAATTATTTTGTCAAAGATTGTTCCAAAGCGGCAATCCATAATGTTCTAATTTTTCAGAATGTTTTGTCGTGTCTTTAAAAATTGATCATTTACCTGTAATAACACATGCTCTGTTTTGTTCTCTAATCCTCTCGACTTTTTGTCTGTGTGGGGCGGGTTCGACTTCTGGATGTGGCAATTCCTGTTATGCCTATTTCATCTTTTAAATGTTATTGAAAGAATCCTACACGCAACTTCTTGACACTTAATTCAAACCGAGCCTGCAATATTTTCATAATTGAGTTTTGTTGCTTTCAACTTCCCCTATTTATCCATTACAAATTTTGTAATAAGAACAAAACAAGTATAATGAACAAATGTCACAACAGTCTGAAATGGTAGTTTTACATTGAATGTAATTGATAAGGAAATTGTTCATGTTACCGCTAAATGAATAGTCGTGTCTCAAAAAGATAGGCTTACATTAATTAATATCATCAGGCTGAATTGACTTGAATGCCATAAGCTGTTATTCTGATGAAGCTGAATGGTTAGAAATTTTCAAGATTATTAGATAAAATGGAATTTTGAAAGCCACATCCCAAAGAACACGAAAAAAAGTCAAATTATTGCAGGCTCGTATCATACCATTCCATGTTCAGCGGCGAATGGTCCCCTGATAAAGGGGTGGGTTTGTTGTAAACGAGTTAACAATATGCGGAACTGAACAAAATATAAATTTGACAGTGGATCTGAGTTTATTAATCCTGCATATCATAGAAAACATCAAAGGCAAATATGTAAATAGGAGTGTGCTAAATTCGGCACATAATTATTGTAAAATATGAAATAAAATGTACGATTAGGAAATTAAAAAACAACTATGGGCAAAGACATGGTTTTCGGGAGTTATTATTTGTTTGGGTTTCAGATATATTGATATAGTATATAAACGTGTATATTTTCAGCCAATCAAGGATTATCACTTATTCGGGATCATAGGTACCATGCTAGTGATAGATTGTGCCATTCTTATTCCATGGACGATTGTGTTTCCGTTTCAGAAAGTTCAGCTTAAACGAACAACCATGGTTTGCCATTTTCAGTTATTTCTTTCAAATTGCAATAATTATTTATTGATTTTAGCCGGACTCCAGGAAAACGCAGCTTTATTACAACAGTCAATTTACTGGTCAGAAAATGAATTATAAAACCCCACAAAAACAATTTATTTACAGTTAAAAAGTCCAAAAGTTAAAAATGTAAATTATCATCTTTGTCTACATCTTATTTCTGGAATCAGACGGGTCTTTATTTATAGAGATATCGTAAACAGAAGTTATTAGTACTTTACTTCACATTAATTCTCAAGTTCTAATATGTTGATGAAACGCCATTGAAATTAAATGTGTTTGCAGTTTCAAAACATGTATTTTGTGGGTTTTTTATATCTCAGATAAATATTTTAAATTGAATGTCAGTAAAAGTGACATTTTCAATTTTTTATCATGTCGCAGTCTTTTTCCTGAGTGACATTAGCAAGAAATGTTGTTTCAACTCATATTTTGATATGGTTAATATATAGCAAACATGATACGAACACTAGAATTGAATACTAATTAATCATATCGTCATAATTGACATCAGAATAGCCGAAAATTCCTAGAAATAGTCTGTCGCAAAGGGGTCTATATTAATATGAATGTTAACCTTAAGCTTAATAGAAACAAAACACCGATGTTAGGCCATGTTTTAACGGGTATGGTTTAGTTTATTCGAAGTAACTTAAAATTATACAATTCTCCGATAAACTGACTAACCTAGATTAATGAAATGATTGTCGCAAATATACTGGTCAGGAACGTTAAATGCTTTTAAACTTACTTTAACAAACGTAGACGTCACCAACAAACATTAAATTTTGGCTAACTAAGTCTTAAAATATAATTATGTGGAATGAAACAAACTAAAATGCAATCGTCGAATCATCAAATCTAAGATTAATTGAGAGATAATAAAATTGCAGGTGGGACGTTAGGATTTGTCAGGTACGTTAAATAGTATACTTACTTGCTCGTCCGAAGTTTTGAAATTATATTTCCGTATCATTGTTCTTCGTTTTTCATTCAGTCTTATTTCGTTATTAAAGTAAAACATGCATTTGTGGCAGTTTATATATTGATTGGATAGCAGAAAATTAAAAAAATGACTGTCAAGTACGTTAAAGTCAGGTACGTGAACATGAAACACGATTCTTTAAATAAAAACGTTATTTCCCCATCTTTTTTCATTTTACTGGCACAATCTCATGTATGCACACATATTTTGCCCTTATACATCGGTTATAACAGAAATATTTGAGCACAAACACAAAAGATTAGTATCATGTCAGGTACGTTAACTGTTTTACAAATCTAGGTTAGATTCATTACTTTCAATAATATAGCTAGAAATATATTATGTTTATTACAATTACAGCAAACCAATTGTATATACGACTTCGTTACTTTTCAATTGTTTTGAAACAGTTCAAGTTTTGAATAGTTGTAATTGTTTGTCAGGTAAGTTTAAAATATGCACATTTTTAAGGTACATTTAAAAACTAAAATAATGTAGTGTGTTCGAAAAAAACTATTTCCTTTCCTATGAATAAGGACTGAAGTGTATAAATTACAAGGAAATGTCATATAAACTGGCTTTGTTTTTATTTTTCAACTGATTTTGCAAAGTTCGGGTATTAATTTTTTGTTTTGATTACGTAGGGGTTTTATTTTACCCGCGTGCCTTAAAATATTTTATTAAACACTTCCCAATAGAAAGATACTGTCCACAGTATTTTGGTCATACAGTGGTACATTTAAAAACGTATTAATTGTTGGATTCAAATGAATATCATTGAAATTAGGGTGATGTATAAAAATATAACGTACCTGACTTTTAAAAATGGGTGTGTCATTAATAAGCTGAAATTCATGGACTAAGTATATCAAGAAATGACCCCATTGTCATTTTACGTAAGGTGGAATGTTTATAATTGGTTTTGTTATTAATGTAAAATTGTAATGTTTATTTTATCACAACTTACAATGTGCGAATGCTGCGTTAACTGACATTCAGTGTTTAATCAGTTGGCAGCAGCGAGACTTTCGAAGGTTAAACAATTCTTTTGGTTTCGTTTATATTGGTTTTAGGTCAACAAATACATAAGGTGAAATGAAAATCTGATACACAGAATCCTTTCCATATTTCCTAATATCTATTTCAGGACGCAGTGGACAACAATATGATATTTTCTAAGATTTACCTGTACTGTGGCAACCAGTTCAGTAGTTACTGGATAGCTGCCATGTATGTCTACAAAGGTCTGCTGCTCGCGTTCGGAACGTTCCTGGCTTGGGAAACACGTCAGGTCAACGTACCAGCGTTAAATGATTCCAAATACATCGGTGCATGCATTTATAACGTTGTTATCGTCTGCATCTTTGGTGTTCCGCTGACGCATGTTTTGTCGAGAGAGCAGGTGACCTTGACCTTTGTTTTGGAGTCTTGTTTGATATTCTTCTGTACCACGATCTGTGCGTGTATCATATTCATACCAAAGGTGAGATAATTTGTCTTTACGGGAAGAAAATTCGAGAAAATAAGTTTTTCGAGCTAGAACATCACGCTTAAGATAAATAATTACATTAATATTAGTCGCTGGGTTTTATTTCACGCTAATTTCACAAGCGCGAAATACGAAAAAAAAAACTGTGAGAATGATAATTATTTTAGTATTGTTCATTTTGACACAGAATACTTTCAGTTATTATTTAGCAAAATAAAAAAAATAAGTTTGCGAGAAGCCATCCCAGCCTTTCACATGAAATCCGCCAAAAAGACAACTTTATAGATTTGTAAGGCTTGGTTTGAGCCTGTTCAGACTCTATAGTGGAAATTATATTACTTCGCACGCTGAATAGCCCAGATATGAGCCCGATTTTCCCCGTATGGAAAAATGCAGAATTGAAATAATCAGTTTCCTGTAAAATAAGTCCTGCTTTTTAAGACTTCAATAATTCGGATACAAAATTTGATGCATGATAGACCCAGTACCGGTATGTATAATTGTACACATATTCCATGCAATATTTTTTTTACAAAATGTGTGCTAAATTAATGATTCGTTTCCAACGTAGTCCCATGGCCTTTAAAATCCATTTCTATTTTAAGATAAAGGGTAGGAATCAAGTACAAGGGCGATTTGTTACTGCTACACAGCCCAGCGATTCCAAAATGGCTCAGCTTCAAGGGAAATTAACAATATCTGGTAAGAACATTTATTTGGACTGCATGCTTAGGAGTTGGGACAAATCATCTACGAGTTTTGAACAGAAAAAAGTGAATCTCTGACGTTAACATTTAGGCATGCGCCACAGAATTCAGAATTCTTTAGAAGGAAGTCACTTTTTGACTTATTTTACTAAAACAATTTTGATAAATGCTTATTACATGTAATAGGTAAATACTAGGCAAATATTATCAAGACCTTGTTCGACCAGTCAAAGACACTATTACTACAAGGTAAATGATTTGGGCTGAATACATTTGTGATTAAAACTCAAATTAAACTACGGTTTTGCTTCATGAAATACTAGCGTTTACATACAACGTTTTTGGTAAATGTTTGCATTGAGTCTTATAGATCAAAACAGAAAAAATAAATATGGTTTCTCTGAATAGATATTTAAAACTTAAGTTTAAAAATTTCTCGAAATTTATTTTTGTGAGGATAGTATTGAAACATTGAATGCTGTAGGTATTTTCAATTATTCATTCATTACAATGAGACCAAATAATATCTTGTAATTTCATAAATTAAAAGTGATGCGTGTTCAAGTACTAACTTAAGGTTAAAGGTCGAAGATGTGTTTGATGAATCATAGTACCGGAACGCACTGTGACTTTTTTTTATCTCACAGGAAATTCTGAAGGACGTCCAGTTTCAGTGGTCGACGATATAACAACGAGTAACGAATTAAAGAATGAGAATGAAAAGCTAAGAATGGAAATTGCAAAGGTAACTTTTATAATGTAACGGAAGTCTGGCCGAAAGAAAAAAAATCATTATACAGCTTTGTGGTTTCTTATGTCGGCTTGTAAAAAGCACTCGACCAGTTTAACAATTACAACTTTTTAATAGTTCTGTTTAGACTTACATTAAAAAACGTATTAAGGAGATTTGCGCAACGCTCTTGGTTTTGGTAAATATATCGAAAATGTTACTTGTTTAAACTCTAAAACCATTCAACAGTGTCATATATTTATCATGCATTTTCCCAGTGTGCGTTATCTAATAGGCATTCTTTTTTTCGAAAGTGTGATTGAAAGTGCATTTTTATAGTGTGTGTTGCTAAACGCTGTTCGAATTCAGGTCTAGCTTATTAAAGTCTAGAAACAATTGTAAGAAAATCGGCTGTAGTAAAGTGTAGTCACATGTGTTTGTTCGCCAGTTGATATAGCATACAGGAAAATAGAACATAACATCAAAATGATATAAAATAAAACTTAAAAACATAAAACAAAAATTATTGTTAACCTCTTCTTTAGTTAAGCATTTTATTATTGTAAAAGCTTGAAATCACTATATATACTGTCTTCGTAAAAATTTAAACTGTTTAACCTTTTGTCTTTACAACAGGAATCGATTGCAATAGCCAAACTTCGGAAGTCTTTGCTACAAATATCAGGGAATATCCACTTCTATAAGTCTGGGCAAGAGTACATCGTATTCAGGAGTAAATTCCCTCAATCAAACAGTAGTGTTTGCCTGACCACCGAGGAAAAATTGGAAGAAGAAGATTTTTAAATACAAGTTTAAGCTTTCAAAAATAGCTTGCACCTGAAAATAACAGTAGTTGGATTTAAAATACAATATCACTTACTTCAGAGGGAGAATTAATTAAAATATCGTGGAAATAAGACAAATTTGTCAATATGTAAACTTGATGAAGTAACTGTAAAATGCTCTCCAAAACAACTCTGTGTTTTACATGGTTATCGATTATTAAAATATTATCAAGTGAACTGATAAAAACGCTGCCTGACTTAAATGAATTTATAAAATATGACATATAATGATTTAAATGTAAATATAGATCTCTAAATATTCATTGATATGCTATTTTATCAAAATTCCTTATGTTCTTCCAAGTTATCAGTGGAGTAAAGATTTTTAACGTCTTAAATTGTTATAAACGAAGTATGAAGTGGATATAAATAGGAAAGTGATACTCATGGTTGGATGTCGCGAGGTAGGTTGGTTGGCCGAAAAGCTGAAGGTCAAGACTAAATATTTTATTTATTTACTAATAAAGTGTAGGGATATTCTTAATGTCAAATATTCTAATTAAGTAATAACATGGGAATTAGGCCTAAACTCCTGATTTGTTTTGGTGTTATCTGACGTGATTTCGATAACTGCTGTTATAAAGCATGGAGACAAAAATATCCAGACATCTGTCAACAAATGTCAGCGATCTAGACAGGGACGTAGCTAGTCCTCTATTGATGTGGATTCATTATTTTGCCAGTGTCACCCTCCCAGAAGCGATGGCCTAATCTGGTAGAGATTTTATACAAAGAGGGGTTCTCAAGCGGTGTTTATTATTGAAACCACAAGGACATTTTGATCACTTGTCCAGTACGCATTGTGCTGCTTTTGCTGAATTAAATAAATGTGGAAAATCAATCAATGCACATGTGTATTCATCAGTGTACTCGCGTGAAGAAAGCTAAGGTCCTGCTCAAAATCAAAAGACAGTATATAGGCCGACTAACAGCTGAAAAATCTTACCACTTGAAACGAAACAACTTGCTACAATGCCAACAAATGATTTTATTATTATATTTTACCAACCAAAGTTGTATTTCTGAATACAATGTATCAGTTGGTAACAAATAGCTCACTAAAAAGAACTATAATTCATTTTTTTAAATAAAATTTAATAATATAACAAATGGTTTGATAAAATTACAAATGTGCCTTTAAGACAAAAGGACATTTTTTATATCATTTTGTTCCTGCTCATTGGAATGGACAATAATCAACGTCTGCATATGACATAATTTCAATAAATGACGTACAAAGACACATTTTTGTAGGACGTGACGAACCAATGGTAAAAATAACAACAATTTAAACAAAACGTTAAGAAATAGTTAATCAAAATACGTTAATATAATAATGCACAGTCTTTTTCAACGATGTACATGATTGTATAATTATGATAATAGCGTGAAGTATCGTGAATAATTTTAAATTCTTGGTCACAGCGTTGGAAGTTCCATTAGCACACTGTTCACAATAGTTTCTAAAAAACAAGACGATGTTGACTGTAAGAAATGACCGGTATACATGTACACACTTATCAGTTCTAAAGTCTGTCCCACCTAACCGTGAAACACGTTTTCTGAATTTATTATGCATCGTTTTAAAAAAAGAATACCACCAATCGACGCAGGAAAAAAATCCATGGGGGTGGTCTTTCCTTAGATTTTTGATATATTGTTCAGTTACGAAGATATTTGTGTTTGTTTCCACCCTATGGGAAATTTACATTGTTTATTTTGGTTGCCCTTCGATAATTCTCTTTGTCGGAGGTTTGCCGGCAAACGTCACGCGGATTACCAAGGAAATTAAAGTAAGTAGCTGAGGGGATGTCTCACAGTTATTAATCCGCTTAGTTTTAATCAATAAATATTTGAAATAAAAATGAAGGTGTTTTTAAATAAATCTATGAAGGAAATTCAATGTAGCCTACGATGCCGATTTGAACGAACATTAAATCCTGACGAAAATAATACTGATTATTATCAATAAAAGCTTAAATTTAGACTCACATTCAATTTAAAAAAAGAGGCTGTTTACAACAAAATTTCCTACCTTAAACATCATGAATCCAAGAAAAATTATTCCGATAAAGAATTTTCACTTAAATTTATCACGATGCTCATATGGTCAAAAACGGCACCATACTGGGATGAAACATAACCTTCTGCAGTATGTTTCAAACATATGGCATCGGAGAAGCCATCTTTAGTTTACATCTTCATCCACGGCAATGTTTTTGAATATTATCCGCTCGCTAACTTACATGAAACCACGCCTCATTCCAAGAAAATAGTTGAATTTAGCCTGAAACGTCTAGCTAGAACCGGATTGCAGTCGCGTGCATACTGCGTAGTAGGTACCGAATCAGGGCAAGAAATAAGTGTTCCGAGGTCCCCAACGGGGACTTCCAGAATAAATATTTCGCGGGATATATGGAAAGGCTATGTTATTTTAAATGTGACTATGCAGGATAAAAAAATAACTTTTTATATATTTTAGTTACGTTTAATATGATATATGGTGGAGAGCAGATTATAGGTTCATTTTACATAAATATCAAGGTGCTTTTTGGTTGGTCAACAGAGAAAATAAAGGAAAGATAACCGTAATCACAATGTCCGGAGTATGGTGGATGATCTACATTTAGTGTTTTTCTCACAAGCCCCCGATCATTATCTTTTTTTCTATCTTTTTGTTTATGTTTTCCGTTTTCCCACTAAATCCATTTTAATGTTAACCTGTATGCCAAATGATATTCTGTTCTTTTCCACTGAATGTTCTTTTCCACTGAATTGAAAATGATCTAAAAGAAAAAAAAACACTCTGAAAGAAAAAAAAATCTATAAAAACAGAACAAAGGATTCCAAAGTCCAACCTTTAACTAAAGTTCAAAATAACAAACATTTAGTGAATTTTCGTGTATGTTGACATTCAGTCGATAATTTATATTTAAAGCGATGCGTATTTGGAAAGCGGTCTCGTTTACCGATGTATAAACTCCTGGTTACGCCCCAGTAAAATTCCAATTACGTCATCAAACACTGTCATTATTTAGGTCAATGATTTTGGTGCAAGTTCAAAGATGTCGGTGCGATCATAATTATTTAGAATGACGACATGACTATGACGAAAGAAAATACAAGTAAGTTGTAGATTTTTTTTTATTTTACCCACTTTGTGCATAAAAATAACTCACTTTCTGCACAAACGTGTTTTAATCATTATTCATTACACATACGTATTATTAACAGTCTGAGAGATGAAAATGTTAACACGACTTCGCCATAATAGTAAGTCTGGGGCAAAGGAAACCAGTCTGGGATAAGTAAAATAGTAAATATTCAGAAAAGGGCTGCTCGCATCGTTTTATGCAAATCTTACCGAACACCGTCATCCTCTCTTTTCAAAGAACTGAAATGGATTCCTTTTCAATACAGATGTAAATATCACGCGGCGCTTCTAGTTTTCAAATCTATAAACAATCAAACACCTAGCTATATATCAGACCTATTGAAATTCTCTACAAATGATAAATACAATCTTCGCTCTTCGACTTGGAAAAATCTCTCACAATTGACTCCACGAACAAATTACTTAAAAGACACGTTCAGTTACTATAGCAGAGAAGTGTGGAATAGTATACCAATAACAATACGTTCAGTTAAGTCACTCGATTCCTTTAAACATCTTTTGAAACAATATCTATTTAATCTGTCGCAATCTTGATCTAATTAATTTATATACATTGTAGTATTTCTCATATTTTTAATGAGTGTCTGTCTGTTGTGAATGTCAAATATTGTGTTTTAATTTAGATGTAATGTTGTTGTTTTTATAGAATTTTCTTTTTATTGTTATTTTATTATATTTTGTTAAGAAGGCCATATTGTAAATAAGATTCAGAAAACGTGTTTCACGGTTAGGTGGGACAGACTTTAGATACTTTGAAGTATTTTGACCGCACTTTTAAGTATAAAAGACTATGATAAAGACTAGAAAAAACTAACAGAAATAATGTTAACAAGTTCTTCGTAATGATTTCGAATTCATTTTAACACTGATCCAAAATAATAATTAAAATTCAAAATAACACAAGTGATTTTCATTGACTTTTTGTGAAGTGATTTTCTGACAGTGTTAATTTCAGATCTGGAATGAAAAATATGAAACAGCGGAACATCCATATCAAGAATTTCTCCATCCAGAAGACACAGCCTCCACACACAGACAAAAGTTAGAGGAAGTCAGGGAGCATTTTAAAATTATCAATCTCAAAATAGACAACACAAACAATTAACGAAAATAAGAACTCTATTGGTTACTGCCTTGGAACGGCAAATGTGGCAGTGGGGATTTAAACCAGGTGCTAAAGTGCACCAACTTCACAATTGTCCCAACAGATTACAATGTCTGATATTATCATAGTACACGTTGTATTGTTCAAATATTTCCAACTCCAATGAAGGCACTGTTCTCATGTAAATTTACCATGTTACATTTTGAAATACAGAAAATCCGTCATTCATGCATGATAGTTATTGGATTGTTGTGTTGATCGGTGGGTTGGTGCTACTTCAACTTGGACAAAATGTGCTTGTTTGTTAATATGAAAATCAAATGAGGTTAATACACTCTAAACCTGGATAAAACCTTCCCCTATTGTTTTACCACTGACAGTACGGTAGCCCGCCACGTTTTTTTGCCTTAGATTGATTGTGGTGTCTTATTTGCAATCGATCATTTTCCCGTTTTTCTGCTATTTTGGTCGTGAGTTTTCTAAGTGTTGCTATTCTTGATATACGTGTTTCATTTTTTTATTATATAACATCAGTTTATCAGTGAGTTAGCTGTAGTCAACTCAAAAAGGTTGGTTGTGCATGATTATTTATTTGAGATTCAATTGATAAGTTGATGAACCCTAGAAGAGTAGCAACGGGCCTTTGCCATTGATCGTTCCCTTTGCGTCGACCCCTTAGTTCACATCGCTTTAACTATTCGTGGTGTCCTTGTCAAAATGTATGGCATGCTCTCTTTTCTCTCTCGTCTTCGGAGGTCGTTTTTTTTCTAAAAGTGGATGTACACTGTATTATGTTTTTTTTTGTTTCCGTTTTTAAGGCATCAATTTTGACAGTATTATGTTTCTGAAACAGTCAGATATCAATGTCTGCTAAGCATATGAGATACAAAAGGAAACCTGCGACAGATACAGATGATGTACATAAATATTGTATTCTCACTGTTATTTGCTTAATGTTTCCATTTATTTCTTAAACCAACAACTCATACCAGACGCCAGCTGCTCACGCTATCTTGGGGAAACTTCATTTCTATGTGATGTTAAAATTGATGTAAATGAATTAGATTTGTGTTTAAAATGGTCTACATGCACTGTATCGGGGGTTTCGTTTGACTTCGTGGTAACCTTTTCAATATCCTTGTTTGCTTTTGTTGAATCGCTTGTCCGAGTTTTCTTGGGTATCCTGATAAGCGTAAAAATCATTTAATGTTATAAATTATATAAAAAAATATTTTTGCAGTAAAGTTGTATTTACACATATCATTCGGTTAGTTATGTACACGCCGAAACAAATTGAGTAAGTTTGTAGCGCACTCAAGTAAAAAACCCATGCGCATCTGTTGTTTGATGATGTTAATGTTTAATGTGAATTATTTAATCAATATATTTTATTAATATCACACACATTCATTTTTGTTTTATATAGTATTGTAAGCTGTGTGGTTTCGACTCTGCTAGATTGGAGTTAACTGCTTTTAAAAATGAAAATTTGATTATTCACCTAATATGGAGAAAACAATGAGTTAATATATGCTGTAATTAAAAACGTTGTATATACGTGCCAGTATTTAACAAAAGCTATCGCTATGATTGTCGTTACTAGGGTTAGACATACGCCGCCAATCACGCCACCTATGATGCTGGCTTTGTTGTCGTTATTTTCTGGAACAGTTTCTGAAACAGAGGTTAAACAATAGATAATCTAATGTTTCGTTTAAAAAACAACAACAAAATATTAATCCTCGTATGCCTTCATGCTATTTTTGTTCTTTGCCTTTTTTGGAGGGGCTGATCAGAGAGACAGAGAGCATGGGATTATGTGCAGGTTTGTATTTAAAAAATCATAAAAAATCTGTGATTTTGTTTAAATATAGTCGTTTCTTTTACGAAGCCCTCACCCAAAATGTTGTTTCGTGGGCAAGTAGATAAAGCCAACAGAATAGATAGCATATAGACCGTTTTTCTGCTCAGAATTATTACGTCTGCAACGTACAAGATATCTGGTTGGTGCTATTACAATTTTCAAAATGCTTTGCTGCTGTAAGCTATAGTGGGATACATGTATACATTTTCTATTTATACCAGATGTGTTCAATATATGCTTTAATATATGGGGAGGTTCGTGGGGGATGTTATGCACAAGTATTATTGTTTAACTTTAAGTTGACAAAATTAAATGAATGTTTTTTTCCATAAATTCTATCCAAACAATTAAAAAAATCTCCTGTTGACTTTTGAAGGTTTGAAAACAAAACATAGGCGGATTTAAACAATAACTGTCGTAGTAAACATTAGTTTTTTAACAAATAAAAAGAGAATGTATAATATAAAATGTTCATGGGCAAGTTTTTTATCTGAAATTTAGTAGTAAAACACTTTAACGTACCCTTTTCCGTACAATCAACACCCGAGTAGCCAGATACGCATGCGCAGTTGTGGCTAGTTCCAGTTACTGTGCAGTTGCCTGAATTTGCACATGGATTTGGCATGCAAGGGTCAGCTAAAATAAAACGAAATGTTTCACAAGAAAATGAAAAAAATATTTATTATTTACAGTGTATTTACATTACATTGTATTCGCAAAGTACTTAGTAAATTAATATAAACATTGAAACACATGTAAAATGTCATTGTGAAAAATATATGTAACATTTTAGAACAAAAAACAAAAAAAAACATGAAATAATTAGTAATAAGAGGTAATACCCTTAACCTAAGGAAAACATAATTGCTCTGTTTAATATGGTTCAAACAAAAGCTCATACATATGAGAACTACATTTAGTTGCCTGAACACTCACACATCAGCTCGAAAAGACATAATACGGTATCGCTAACATGGCATGTTTCTATATTGTAACCGATTTTTCAGAATAAAGTGATACATTTTCATAAATTATTTACTTTTTGAGACTTAAACATGGTCTTTACTCAATCCTTAACTTATTCAAAACGAATTTAGACTGATTTAGAATAAAATGTTAGAATTTTCTTGTAAATATCGGTATAACATTGTAAACAAAAGAATAAGAAGTTTTCGATTTGACATGTATTTTTGCTGTATTAATGATAAAATAAATATAAAATATGATATTCACATAAAAATTACACCATTTTTGTTGTTTTGTTGTGCCAATTCCGTTCCGAGTCTTATTAGACTTGAAAACAAAGGTTACAAATTAAAAAAAAATAATTTTAAATTGTTTTATTAATGTAAAAACTAGAATACTATGGGCAAAACTACTGGCAAGCTACTGATGCACATACAATTATGTCAGTTTCTTGAACTTGATGACTTCACTGGTAAAGACAGAATATGAAGACCGGCGAAATGACGTAACTTATTCAGTTTCAGCAATTTATATGAAATATATGAAACATATACATGTATTTCGTAGTTATGCTTCAACATGCAACGACGAAATGACAAAATCTTATACCCGTGTTACAGTTCACCCCAATCCACCCGGAAGTGCACACGCAGCTATGAGTCGAGACGTTGTTATAACACGTTCCTGAATTTTCACATGGTGATGATGCACAGTGATCAACTAGAATGATGAAATGACTATGAAGTCTTTTGAACTAAGGATTCCTTCCCTTGTGACTACCCTTTGGCAGCTCATAAGCATATGTTCATTGCGACGCAAATAATACATATACCAACTATTTTAAAATTTCTCGATTATTTTTGTAATATGGTACTGACATTATTTAGATAGTATCACAACTACATGTAACTCTATGAAATCTTATGAACTGACGATAGGATTACTTCCCTTGTGACTGCCCTTTGGCATATGTTCTTTGCGACGCAAATAATACATATACCAAATTATTTAAAATTTCTCGATTTTTTTTGTAATATGGTACTCACATTATTTAGATAGTATCACAACTACATGTAGCTATGAAATCTTATGAACTGACGATAGGATTACTTCCCTTGTGACTGCCCTTTGGCAGCTCATAAGCATATGTTCTTTGCGACGCAAGTACATTTGTAATACATATACCAAATATTTCAAATTTCTCGATTACTTTTGTAATATGGTACATTATTTTGATAGTATCATAACTACATGTAACTATATAACAAAAAATACACAGAGAATACATATATACTTTCCAACAAGTGCTATTTAGGTCTAATGGCAGTTACTTGAACTGTAGGGAGAAATGATTAATGTTTAACATGATTCTGTCGGTAACATGTCAGTCTATTATATCTAATACAGAAACATTATGCTAACGTGAGCAGATACATGTATATAGCAGATTCTGCAACTTCATTTTTGTTTTGTTGGTCAATGATAAACTAGAATGTTGAAATGAAAATGAAGTCTACTAAACTTCACTCGAGTTCCCTAAGGATCCAAAAATTATTGCTAGAACATAACGGTAATATTTCCTCTACCTGGGAGCGAACAGGCACCGTAACGGCGACAGCGCCTAGCCAAGCAATTCCGACGCCGGAACCAATTGAGCTAACTCGGACAACCCCTTTAAACGAATGATTGGATAGCCTTGATAAACGTTATCATCACTGCACGACCCCGGTAACGGGTTACGTTACTGATTATATGTACGGGGAGACTTTTTACGATTGCCACACTTAAAATGTTTCGTCGGTTACAAGACGACCCTGTCTTATATTGGAGTGGAAAACTAAACAGACGCTAACTGTGAAATGCAAAAGCCGATAAAGCAAATTCTGTGTTTTCAAAAACAAATGTACTTCAAAAGTATATAAATGGGAAGTATTAAAGTCACTAACCACGATAAATATGAATTTTGTGTAGGCTCTGTCGATTGAGCCTGCTCATTATCAGTTATTTAAATGCATGTTACAGTCCGTTGAACGCAAAAGAATATTTGCACAAGTACAATGTAAGCACCATCCAATAGGATGATAACTGTGAGCATGGAACCTTCAAGGCTTTATAATCAGATTATAACATAAAAGTTCAGTATCTGCAGCCTGTGGTCCTCGTATGAATAAATGCCTTTATTCTCAACGAGAAACCAATGATCGAAACTGAACAGAACATAATTTCGACAGAGAACACATTTGAGAATACTTACCAGTTTGACAGTTAGTTCCCATCCATCCGCTTGTGCATGAACAGTTATAGTTCAAACTCGAAGATGTACACGTTCCAGAATTAAGGCACGGATTTGGTGAACATGGATCATCTATAAAAGTGAGAGAAGTAACTAAATATGGAGATAATCGTTATAGTTTTGGTTTTTAAGGTAAAATGAGAACTCTGAAAGCCACGGATCTCGACATTCTTGAAAATAGTTCAGACTTGGTCTTACTGTTACTGGAAATTGAACATTGAAAGGCTTTTGTAGATATGCATCTTTCAGATCTTTGTAAATACTCGTAATTATTTATCGGAACCCGACAGGGCGAGTGTTATTCCAAGTGCTGTACTTTTCGCCATCTAAGCGGTGCTAGTGGTGATTTGTTTTAATTTGTATCATTATACACTCAACCAAAGATATTGTCACTTCTTTTTGTCTACATTTTATTATATACTCGGCCAAAAAGTTCTGCACACTTGGACATTTTATAAATTATCTTTTTAATTTCACCAAACACAACAAAATGATACATATCAAATAAAAACATCAATTCAAAGTAAGCAATGCAAAAAAAGACAGAAACAAAATCCGATCACTACTTTAAAAGCAATTAGTTGTTAAAGTCACCACGGGTTACTACACACAAGTTGCAAAAATCACCAAGCGTCGTCTCATTGAGTTCACCAGCCGACGAATTTTAATTGTGGAATCAGGTTCCATTCGTGAACGATAATACCGTATAATGGAGTTTTTATTATTAGCATAATATTTTCGCTATTTTCGCGACCGATGTGAATTGGCTAAAATTAAAAACGCCAAAAATTCCCAACAACATTCGCGTTAATTTCTGTTAGCGCACTTTTGGCTAAAATTACAACCGCGAAAATTAAAATTACGACAAAATCGCGAAAATTTTCGATCGCGAAAATAACCCATTATACGGTAGCAGGTAGATCAACTAGCTGACTAATTGCAACGTGCTCTGTCTTCTTAAGAAAGACGTCTAGGTGACCGGTGTGGTCCGACATTTGCCACGACGGTCAAATAAACAACGAAAATCTTCCTTAGCGACACTGAGAACAAGTTAATTTGAATAACAAAACATGCAGTTGTGTTTTGCTCAAGTAAGATTTGATGTTGATTGCATTTTTTGTTGTTTTTTTTATACACCTAATTAATAGGATGCTAAGACTCGTTAATGAAAACTGATCGAATGAATCATCACTAAACTGTTTGACAGACCTTTACACTTTAGGTCAATGAGTGAGACCATGTGATTAATAAATTAATAAAAACTAAAGTTAGAGTGTTATTATGGAAAAAAAAAACTTGGCTTTAACTATTGCTAACTTCCTGTCGCCAAATCATCACAGTGCATACTTATTATTGCTATAAACCAGACAATAATGATTGCATAGATTTCATACATCTACCTTGATACAGCAAATTTTGCAACTTTTGACTGTTGACCCCATTCATACTCAAACTGATATTTCTTGGTTATTTACCAACCGATTTCTATTCCGTTTTCGTCTTTTACTCTGTAAGCAATAATCCTTGGCATAATTGTAAGTACTTGTACCCGTTGTTTGCTGCATTATAAAATTTACGCAAAAGAACACTTGTGTGCAGAACTTTTTTTGTTGGGTATATATTACATGTAATTGACTTTAGAAGTAATTAATTATCAGTAACAGTCTTTGACTAATCGTACATATCATGCAATCGAAGCTCAAGCGACTCGAAAAAAATCATAGGTTACTTCTTTTGATGTACTGCAACCCTTATGCAGCAAATCACACCAGGATTTTTCGTTTAATAAATTCGTTTTAGAGTTTTGAATTTTATAATTTTCCTCATTTCAATTAATGGCTGTCTTATTGTGAGCGTGCGATAAAAGTAACAATCAATTAGCATTAAAAGATATCGAGTTTAAAGAAACCAAGTTTTATTATAGTCCCTTTTCTTGACAAAAGGGCGAAACAAAACTCAAACTGCAGACATTTACCTAAAACGGTGATCGTGACAGATGATGTCGCGGAGTGTGCTCCATCGTAGACCTGAACTGTTAGAGTGTATGTCGGTGTCGTAGACGGATTTAGGTTACCGGGGGTGGCAACTGTGATCTGACCAGATGAACTGCTGATTAAAAATGTTGATAGCGTATTTCCAGCTGGAAATGAATTTTAAATGTTATTATACCTAATAACTGAGAATGATGGTAATAACGGAAAATTATTAAGAAACGTACCGTGGAAAATTATATTTTACGCAGGTTTAATTATTTCGTTATAATAGGGAAAGTGGGGGAAACAAAACCCAATCGAAACTTAACGATGCAACACAACTCAATATTTTAAATCCCCACATGGGCGTTATTGAACTGGCAACACTATGTTGTGTCATTTAAAAACAAAAACAACACAAACACATTCAATTATGCAGAGATAAATCAACATTTGTTATTCTTTGCCACATATTTTCGCGGCCAGAAAGCTCAAGGTCAAACACACTTTTACAAATAGTTATATTGTACACATGTGATAGACAAAATGTAGTTTAATGTGATTAAATAATCTGCTCCAGGAAATTAATGAAACATCTACATAATCCATGCTAACCTTTACCCAAATTTTAACATTAAACCAGTCGGTAAGCCGCTTAAACCTACTTTAACCCTAAAAGTATAAGCCATGACTTAAACTTAACCGTAAAAAATATATCAGCGTCAAATGGGTAAAAAAATCTAGCTCAACAAAAATATGTACTAAGTAGGTTTACCTGTTATCGAATAGGAAAGTGTATCACCAGAATCAGGATCAGTTGCTGTCAAATTTTTCACGACTGAATCTGAATAGAAATATATTTTGCATGTAGTTGAAATCGGATTTCCCACTACCATATTTGAAGAAAATTGTATATTGAATGTTATATGTCAAATATCTTTCTACCAAATCTGATGGAAAACGCATTTTATTATGTTTAACGTTGGTTTTATCTTTGGTTTGGAGTTTGGTAAGGTCGATATAATTTTAAGTGTTTCTCGGTTAGATCATTGAGTACCCGCCCTTTAGCTTTACAATTCTATTAGCTTCTTATGTTTTATATGTTTGTGTGCTTTTGTCTGCAACATTGTTGAGCCGATGGGTGAGTTGGAGTTATTTCACCAGGACAACTTGTACTTGATTTGTGATATGAGAACCTGTTGGGGCTAGTGTGAGGTTGGTGCACCATAGAACTTGGTTTAAACTCCCAGTGGCAATTTGTTTTGCCACTGACCGTTCCAAGGCGGTAACCCCTCGGCGTCCATGTTGAAACTGATTATTGTAATACCATGCTCTCTTTTCCTCTCTACTTTTTGGCTGTGTTCGGGAGGCTGTGTCTGCTGGATGTGACCATTCCTGATATGCATATTTCACTTTTCTTTAAGGAATAATGAACATGCTACATAATGTGTGCTTACTCTTTAAGGGCGTGAATAAATTGCACATTTAACTATCTTTTAGTTTTATTGTTAAATACATGTAAGATCAATGTTTAAGCTTACCGTGAGATATATGGCATACTTACTAACAGCAGCAGTGTCATAAATGGTTGCAGAGTACGTTGGCGATGAAAATGATGGATTATTGTCGTTTACATCTGCAATTTCTACTGTCAGAATCGGACTGTTAACTGTTGACGTTCCGTCAGAAACGCTGTAAAATAAAATAAACGGTATGTGATTGGAATCCTGGTCTAGGGGTAGAGTGTTGGTCGGTTTTGCATCCGGTCAGGGAAAATATTCTTGAAAGCTTTCCGATTTCCTCTATTCCTATGCGACGCGAGTACTAGCTTTAATCTAGAAGCCGCCATTGATATCAATATTTAGTTATAAGTTGAAATAACTTGTTTCACAAATAAATTAAATAACTATGTTAAAACTAAAGTTAACTAAACTTAACGTAATGTAAAGTCATTACATTGTGTAGCAACCTTTATTACATTTGATTTTTCGAGCAAGTCATCATTTGTTTTATTTGCAATCTGAACAAGGATATTCCTCACTCAGTTATCTTACAGGCGGAAGAGGGGTTGAAATACTCTAAAGTATAATGGGGGAGTGTAGAGTTGTTTTTTTTATATGAAAAAGTAATTACAATATTACTTATGCGATCCAAGTTCTGGAAAATTCAGTCCATTTGACGTCAATCCTTTAAATGACGTCAATACATGCAGCAGACGAAAATAATTATTATGCACTTCGCGGTGTGGTAAAGTTGGAATTCAGTAACACCAGATTATGTATTATTATGTAATCTATTATGTCATTTCTCAAAATACCAATTTTAAGTATCTTTCATTTATAATCACATTTCCTATATATCCTTTATTAGTAAAATTATGGCAATTAAAGCATTGCCAAGGGAAGTAACTGCTACTGTACTTAAATTAAGGCTTAGGCCTATGTGACAATATGACTCATCAATAGTACTTTAACAATGAATGCATTATTTTGTTTTAACTGCATTTTCTCATAACAAGATGATATTTAAATAGTACTGTCTGAGAAGTTAAGTATATTCAGTTAAATTCAGTAATCTTTTAAGGGACTATTTCTTGTACCTGAGGAACTACTTTCCTTTGTTTTATAGAGTAAGGATACAAAATTTGCTTTGTTTTATGTGCTTACTTGAAATACCTTGTTGTGTAGATTTAACATTGATTTATGCATCTTATGTGTTATAAAATGTTTTAATGTTATTTATAGTACAAATAAGTGCACAAATATGATTTAATGGATAATTGTTTAATCCAGTTAACTTTGTTTATAGATTATATTATTTGAGTGCATTTTGATTGGTTGATAATGGATTACTCCAGTGGGAGATACCATTATTGCTATAAAACCAGAATTTCTGTTGAATTTATCATTCTGGCCACACTTTTCTAAAATGTAACAACTAAATCCTTAAGATCAAAGCTATTTAACATGTAATTTCTAAATTCTAAAACTTAGATTAATAAGAGAATTTAGGGGAATATTTCTAAATTATTGTTTTATTTACATTAAAGCAGAAAACAAGCTTTAATTTTGGCATTTAATTAGATAGATTGATTTAATTATAGACTTTTGGAACTTTGGCATTTTAGTAATTATTCATAACTAAATAGACCTCTTTTCAACAAAGACTTTGTCTTTGTTTCTGTGTTATAGACTGGGTTTTTAATCCCTTTTGGTTTTAAACTCCTGGCTATATCATTATACGGGAACTTATGGTTGTTAGACCCTGACTGGTAGACTTGTGAGCTATCCGTTGCTCAACTGTACTTTCTTGAGCGCGTTAAAGGTCTTTACTTAATTTCACATTATTTTTTTGGGCCAGAATCACTCAATTTAAGTTAAGGTTATTTTCTTTAAGACTTGGCTGGCACTTTTATGATGTAAATACTTTGTATTATTTCATGTAATGTACATAATTATGTTCATGATTTAGATTTAGTTCTTTTTACATTACAATTCATCAAAACAGACTGTTGTTTCTTTTCAATGTAGATTAAGTACAGCTTTTACATTAAAGAAAACCATTATCATTTACTGAGTAAAGTTTCCTGGCTGGGCTTATCAGTATATATTTTACAGCCAGTGGTGTCATCCTGACAACGCATTTAAGTCTTACGGGTCCAAAACCTCCCGTACTCAATTGACCTTACTTTAAAATACATTTAAATTCTAAATTACGTAACTCTACGTAAGGTCACCCCAAAATTACGCAACGACCGTAACACCAAAAAGTAGCTTTACCACAAAATTGGCGTCAGAATCGGGATTCAGTTAGGCGGCTAATGTTAGGATGTATTTCAGAATTTGTTAATAATTAAAGATAGGTACTGATTCTGACAACTTGGCATTAGTTAAATTTTTGATATTACAAAGTGCCATTTATTTTTGTAATATTTTGGCCAAGCAATTATTTTTGTAAATAATTAATTTAAAGGGGAACTTAGGATTATTTAGAAGCACTGTATTATATATGCTACTCATTCACTACTTGAGTTTCAGCATATTTCACTTCTAGTGAGATATATCTAGCAGATTCAAAGCTTTAACTGCTTTTAATTTGTTTGGCTAACATTTATTGTTAGTGAAGAGAATCCAGGTCCCAGCTACAAGCCATATTGAATACCTGAAGATTGTCAGACTACTAGAACGCACTCAGCTCGTCAGACTAGTAGAACGCACTCAGCTCGTCAGACTACTAGAACACACTCAGATTGTCAAACTACTAGAAAACACTCAAGTTGTCAGAAAGAAGAGAAACCAACTCTACAACATAGACATACACCTATCCAAGCCCCACTGATAGAATAACAACAAGCTACTTATGGAAACAGAGACAATAGAAGCTTACTACCGACCAAGACAACTGTATTACCAACCAGAGCCAACATGGAGGCCAAGTATGAAACTGCCAACATTCAATGGGAAAGCCGAAGAATGGGAATCGTTTTGGATACAGTTCCAGATCTGTGCCAGATCCTGCCACTTCGACAATGAAGAGTTTGCGACGCTTCTTCTGATGAGCCTTAAAGGAAGCGCCCTCTCTTTTGCAACCGGACTAGGATACGAAGTACTTCAAGACGCGTACCAGTTTTCGACAGCCTTAAAATCGAGATACAGCTACATAGTTCCTGCTGAAATACAGCGTACAGCACTTCATAGCCTGCAGAAGACTAGCACAGAAACACTATACGATTATGCTTCAAGAGTACAAAGCGCCATGCAGAAAGCATATCCAGACATACAAGAGACCGAAACATTCCGACAGCTGACAGTTGAACAGTTCTTGAATGGCTATCCAGATCAAGACCTAGCTTATGATGTCCAAAAGTTTAACCCGAAGACAATTGAAGAAGCAACTGACAGACTTGCCTGGATGGAGTCATGCGTGCAACTTACTAGGAGAAGACCACTTGTAAGAAAAACTGCTGCTGATGAAGGTAACAGAAGATTAGAAGAAGAAAGCCAGAGAAGAAGCAAACAATTTGTCACTGAAGAACGTTTTCTCCAGTTCGAGAGGAATATGCAGAAATCTATGCAGATAATGCTAGAAGACTTTGCCGAGAAGTATTTTAGAAAACGACAAGGAGCCACTAACAGAAAGAAGAACTGTGAGGGAAAAGCGAACAACAAAGAAACTACTTCATCTGTAAACCAATCAGATGTGACCAATACACCAAGAACAGACTTTACAGAACTTATCATCCCGGACATCACAGACAGACATTACCAAGCTGATGAGAAGACAAGAAAGAGTCTCCAAATTATGCTCAACAGGCTTACAGCTATTTATGACCAGCTACAGGATGAAGCTACAACCTACAGCAAAGAGTTTCATGACGCTGACAGCATGACAGATACCTGCCCAGAACTTCGAGACTCAATACCAACAAACCAAAGACAAGAGGGAAGACACGTAAGTGAAGAAGCCCTAAGGACAACATGCCTAAATGCCATTGACCTTCCCAACTATAACCCAAGAGACTTAGAATATCTCCAGAGAGAAGACCCTGACTTGTCGCACCTTCACCAGTGGATAGATTCCAAGAAACTACCAACCAAAGAAGAGGCAGATCATCTCAGCACGTCTGTCAGGAAGTACATGCAGATTGCAAAGAATCTAGTCAGAAAGAATGGCGTAATCTACAAAAAGACTACCAAGGCGAGTGATAAACTACAGCTACTGGTACCAAAATGTCTGCAAGTATCACTCATCCAAGACAACCACCACCAAATGAAGACGGAACACAGAGGCGTGAGGAAAACATCCCAGAGACTACGAGAGAACTTCTACTGGTTTATGATGGATCGTGACATAAGAAACATTGTAAGGCATTGCGAAACATGCTGTAAGAACATACTACCAGAGAAGACATCAAGAAGATACCTAAAGAAGAGCAATGCTGGAACAAACACCAATGTTTCAGCAGAAAACACGACCAAGAAGAGGACAAGAAGACATGAGGAAATAAATCCAAAGAAGATGCGATTCACCTATGGTAGTGGTACCATAGGACAGAAGATGTGTTAAGGAGCAGCGCGCCATGCCACTGGAGCTGAGGCGGATGATCAGATAAAGATCATGACAATGTAAGACTTTATTTTCAGGCTGTGCTCCATTCACATCTTTTAAGGCTTAAGTAAATGTTTTAGTGATATTGTTAAGTAATTGATGCTTTGGTAACAGTTCTTTGTGGAGCATGGCAGTTAATCTCCATTTGACTTTACAACTTGCATATTGTTTGTGTCGTAGACTTGCTGGAAGCATGGAGTCAATCTTCATCTGTCTTTCATGCAAGGGCTTACTGTTCGAATGTTACATTGGGTTAGTGCATGGAGTCAATCTTCATTATGTACATTCTGATAGTTTGCCGTCTATGTTATTGAAGTATAACTGAGATGTGAAGGCAATTCTTTGGCAGGGCTAGTTCCAGAGATTGTCTCATCTCTTCTTGACATTTTCTTCATTAATTATTTCTCAATATTACATATGAACATTTACATTTAATTTGTAATTAACAGTGATGTTTGTTTAGCAAACTTGCAAGGATTTTATTTCTTTTATTTTCCTGAGCACGGTCTATGTACAACTACTGAGGGATCCTGCCAATATGCTGATGTGTCAGTGGTAATGGAAAAGGAGACAAAATAAAACAATGTGAAAATGACAATGAAACTGTGACAGTAATCTAGTGAACTTACAAGATGTTATATGTGAGGTATTATAAAACTTATAAGATACACAGGAAAACATTATGAGACTCCTAGAGACAAACACTTAAGATAATGTCTTTAAATCATTTACATTTATAGCATTATACTAGTGATTTAAATGCTGATTGATGATAAAATATTATCATAATTATGTTGACTATTTTTGTGTTTTAAATACCAGCCAAATATCATTTGTATATGTTCTGTATTAAAACATAATCTGATGTTACCTCTATGTAAGATTTCGAGGGCGAAATCGGAAAAACTTTAGAGGTAAAGTTTTTCTTTCAAAAGGGGGAGCTTTGTGGTAAAGTTGGAATTCAGTAACACCAGATTATGTATTATTATGTAATCTATTATGTCATTTCTCAAAATACCAATTTTAAGTATCTTTCATTTATAATCACATTTCCTATATATCCTTTATTAGTAAAATTATGGCAATTAAAGCATTGCCAAGGGAAGTAACTGCTACTGTACTTAAATTAAGGCTTAGGCCTATGTGACAATATGACTCATCAATAGTACTTTAACAATGAATGCATTATTTTGTTTTAACTGCATTTTCTCATAACAAGATGATATTTAAATAGTACTGTCTGAGAAGTTAAGTATATTCAGTTAAATTCAGTAATCTTTTAAGGGACTATTTCTTGTACCTGAGGAACTACTTTCCTTTGTTTTATAGAGTAAGGATACAAAATTTGCTTTGTTTTATGTGCTTACTTGAAATACCTTGTTGTGTAGATTTAACATTGATTTATGCATCTTATGTGTTATAAAATGTTTTAATGTTATTTATAGTACAAATAAGTGCACAAATATGATTTAATGGATAATTGTTTAATCCAGTTAACTTTGTTTATAGATTATATTATTTGAGTGCATTTTGATTGGTTGATAATGGATTACTCCAGTGGGAGATACCATTATTGCTATAAAACCAGAATTTCTGTTGAATTTATCATTCTGGCCACACTTTTCTAAAATGTAACAACTAAAACTGGGAGCTTGATCCTTAAGATCAAAGCTATTTAACATGTAATTTCTAAATTCTAAAACTTAGATTAATAAGAGAATTTAGGGGAATATTTCTAAATTATTGTTTTATTTACATTAAAGCAGAAAACAAGCTTTAATTTTGGCATTTAATTAGATAGATTGATTTAATTATAGACTTTTGGAACTTTGGCATTTTAGTAATTATTCATAACTAAATAGACCTCTTTTCAACAAAGACTTTGTCTTTGTTTCTGTGTTATAGACTGGGTTTTTAATCCCTTTTGGTTTTAAACTCCTGGCTATATCATTATACGGGAACTTATGGTTGTTAGACCCTGACTGGTAGACTTGTGAGCTATCCGTTGCTCAACTGTACTTTCTTGAGCGCGTTAAAGGTCTTTACTTAATTTCACATTATTTTTTTGGGCCAGAATCACTCAATTTAAGTTAAGGTTATTTTCTTTAAGACTTGGCTGGCACTTTTATGATGTAAATACTTTGTATTATTTCATGTAATGTACATAATTATGTTCATGATTTAGATTTAGTTCTTTTTACATTACAATTCATCAAAACAGACTGTTGTTTCTTTTCAATGTAGATTAAGTACAGCTTTTACATTAAAGAAAACCATTATCATTTACTGAGTAAAGTTTCCTGGCTGGGCTTATCAGTATATATTTTACAGCCAGTGGTGTCATCCTGACAACGCATTTAAGTCTTACGGGTCCAAAACCTCCCGTACTCAATTGACCTTACTTTAAAATACATTTAAATTCTAAATTACGTAACTCTACGTAAGGTCACCCCAAAATTACGCAACGACCGTAACACCAAAAAGTAGCTTTACCACAGCGGGAATAAATATGCAATGTAGTCAACATGTTAGTTTTAGTTCAAACAAAAATTTTAACGTGTGCCCTTTTGATACTAAAAACTAATAAATAAATGCACGAAGACGATTTTTTTCGCTAAAACTGTCTCGAGTTATATACATTGTACCCAAATCAAAATTTGACATTTTCGGAAATCTTTCATCTGACTCGGATTACCTGAACTGGAAAGTAAATGATTTGGTTGTCTCAGCATCAATTCCTGCAGGAAGTGTTAAAACCCCACTGTTACTGTTGAGTGTGAACGCGGGATTTGATGGAGTTTGACTGACCTGAAAATATAACATATATTTATTGAATTAAAGCGACATGCCCAATTTACTTAACGATAGGGCGGATCCAGGATTTGATGGGGAGGATGTACATTAAGTTGTGTTTGCCCCTTCGTATCAAAACCGAAACAGTACATAAATTAAATGTGTCGATCTACAAAATGAGCAACAAATTACTTTTAAGTTTTAAAAAGTGCATCATATTTTGTTTTCATATTCTATTGACATCAAAATAAATTAAGACATATAATTCAATTTAAAATATTGTGATATTTTCTTTTATACATTTTTATTAAATTGATAGTTATTTATTTTTTATCCTTTTGAAATACATGTATGAAAAATAATTACTATACATTTAAATTCATCTTTTAGTTACGTTAATATTTATCCCAACCAACTTTATGCTGTATTTGGTGATATTTGGTTTACAAAAAATGAGATACCTTTCCATAGGTCAAAGTATCTCCGTCGGTGTCAGTTCCTACAAGAATGTAAACTTGAGTACCGACGGCAGCGTCTTCGTTCTTAGTAACGGTTGTTGCTGAAGATGGGCTATAAAATAAAGGTGGAGCTCCAAGGATATCTAAAAATGTGAAAAAGCAAATCAGATCTGTGATAGCCACATTAAAACAAATAACCTCACACATTCGAAATAAGAAAAGAAAGAGAACGTGTATTTATTTTGTGGTATTTTTTCGAAACAAACGCCACAAACAAAAATAGAGAACCCTAAGAATGATAAGTGGCAAATCAATGTGTCAACCGGGGTTTAAAAGAGGTTCCAGGGTGCATCAACATCACAAATGATTTTGGCCTTACTGGGGATCGAACCCGTACGGCGACACAAACAAAAAAGGAAAACCCTTAGAATGAATAGTGGAAAAAATCAATTTGTTAACCGGGGTTTAAAAGAGGTTCCAGGGTGCATCAACATCACAAATGATAATGCCCCTACTGGGGATCGAACCCGTACGGCGACAGCGACTGGCCATGCAGTTCCCATTGCGCTACCTGTTCTCATGCGAACAATCTATTACAATATGCATCAGTGAATTAACTCTAAATTCCCGTTAGTGTACACACCGTTAACATTGCGTTTGAAGTGCAAGATATATTACAGGTATTGCTGTCTTATAGTTCCACAGTTTATTAGGCGTATGCACATTTCTAGATTTTGAAAATTACAAAGGGTAATTTTGTTTATCCGCATTATTGTATTATGGTCTTAATCTCAGCTTTCTTCTCTAGTGATACACGCACAAGCTCGTTATAGATGAGTAGAATGTACATGTACCAGAAAACTGTATATTACTACGTACCTTTTATCAGGGTTTGTTTTACGTCAATTATTATATGGTCAACAATGAAAAAGAAAAAGAAAACCTAAGTAACACTGCATATTTAATGCGATTGATGATCTATGTGAATTCTTGTTGGAAAATGAACATTAATCGTGTTTAGAATGTATATGTGCATTTTTCTGGCGCATACTATTAATTATGGCCTTTAGTTTATATGACAAGAAGCAAATACATGTACACATATTTCATTATTTTACCTATCTTAAAGTTATTCAAAGTTATAAAATGTGTAAGGTTTATTTTTTGGTTTATATAAATTATATTCATTTGGTTCTTAATAGTTCACAAATACGAATTAAGTACAAGTGAAAAAATGTATTGGTTATATCTTAAGTTACGGCCATGAATAATAAGAAAAGACACACTGAATGGGTTAGAAAGAATAAACATACTGAAAGACAATCCTCGTCTTTGTGATACTGCATATTTACTATCATGGGTTACTATTGCATTAATTTACTGCTACATTGTATTATGCCAATTTTATTTAAAACCGTTAACGTTAACCAAGTCTTAAATTTCGTTACTGAATGGTTTGAAGGGTATTTTTTTTTACCGCAAATTGATAAAATATAATTTCTTTTGCCATTACCACATGCTCAAATTGCCAATTACATCTAATAGATGAAAAATGAACATTTAAAGCCACCGAACATGAACATTACAGGCTTGGTTTGATTGAGCCTGTTCATTGTCAATACAATTACATCTAATAGATGAAAAAGGAACACTTAAAGCCACCGAACATGAACATTACAGGCTTGGTTTGATTGAGCCTGTTCATTGTCAATACAATTACATCTAATAGATGAAAAAGGAACACTTAAAGCCACCGAACATGAACATTACAGGCTTGGTTTGATTGAGCCTGTTCATTGTCAATACAATTACATCTAATAGATGAAAAAGGAACACTTAAAGCCACCGAACATGAACATTACAGGCTTGGTTTGATTGAGCCTGTTCATTGTCAATACAATTACATCTAATAGATGAAAAATGAACATTTAAAGCCACCGAACATGAACATTACAGGCTTGGTTTGATTGAGCCTGTTCATTGTCAATACAATTACATCTAATAGATGAAATAGGAACACTTAAAGCCACCGAACATGAACATTACAGGCTTGGTTTGATTGAGCCTGTTCATTGTCAATACAATTACATCTAATAGATGAAAAATGAACATTTAAAGCCACCGAACATGAACATTACAGGCTTGGTTTGATTGAGCCTGTTCATTGTCAATAAAATTACATCTAACAGATGAAAAATGAACATTTAAAGCCACCGAACATGAACATTACAGGCTTGGTTTGATTGAGCCTGTTCATTGTCAATACAATTACATCTAATAGATGAAAAAGGAACATTTAAAGCCACCGAACATGAACATTACAGGCTTGGTTTGATTGAGCCTGTTCATTGTCAATACAATTACATCTAATAGATGAAAAAGGAACATTTAAAGCCACCGAACATGAACATTACAGGCTTGGTTTGATTGAGCCTGTTCATTGTCAATACAATTACATCTAATAGATGAAAAAGGAACACTTAAAGCCACCGAACATGAACATTACAGGCTTGGTTTGATTGAGCCTGTTCATTGTCAATACAATTACATCTAATAGATGAAAAAGGAACACTTAAAGCCACCGAACATGAACATTACAGGCTTGGTTTGATCGAGCCTGTTAATTGTCAATAATTAAAAATGCATATTACTGGCCTAGCCGCCTAGCACCGGATTTAGCGCATCTCAGTAGTTACACATAACACAATACAGTACTGTGAACGTTTAAGGTTACAAACGAAACGCACGATACACGAAAAACGGACGCACGATGAACGATAGACGGACGCACGATACGCGATAGACGGACGCACTATACACGGTATACGCACGATACACTATACTGCCGATTCATATAATTTGTGTACGAGACATCTAAAAATTTGAAAATGCTATGAAAATATAAGATGAATGGTTGAAATTCAATGATTTAATTTGAATATGTAAGTAACTTATTCACGTTGTAAGATAAAATTAAAGACACACGATGCACGATACACGATATACGGACGCACGATGCACGTTAAACGGACCCACGATACACGTTAAACGGACGCACGATACACGATAGACGGACGCACGATAGACGCAAATTTTGTAACATTAAACGTTCACAGTACTGTAAATATCTTGCTCAACGGTCTTTAAAAGGCGTAATTGAAGTTAAAGCAATGATTGAATGTACGGGGCAACTGTTTACAGCCGACACAAGGCACAAACAACGCTACTTTGATAAATAAATCGGTGAAAAAGGAACTTAAAAAAACACTAAATAAGACAAATAAACAAAATATTGCAGGGTCGGTTTAATGAAAGAAAGACATCTGTAAACAACTCTCACCTCTGTTAAAGTGTGTCAAGATAAAACACAGCTGGATAGTTCCTGTAATAATAGAACAGACGAAAGATGTTCATATATACAATACAAAAAGTGAGCTTTTTATAAGATTTGTTTTCTTTATGCAATACATTTTTTTTTCTATACACGTATCAGGTCATAGTATTTGTTGGGTTAAATTGAATTGACTAATTACTGTGGTTTCATTACATTTCGCGCGAATTTTAATCTTACTCTACGCTAAATGCGCGAATAAACCCCCCAGGGAAATATTTTTAATGACATTTTTTATACAATTTCGTAAATAATGCCTGTTGGAAAATATCATGTGTAAAATGTGGTTTTTGCGCAAAATATGTAACCTTCTTGATTTGCATTTAGGCATCTGGTTGCACATACATTGTAGACACTCTGTGATAATTAGAAACACGTCAAGTCGTAATAAAAGTTAACATCTGACTTTACAATATCTCAAAAAATAATGTAATGACAATAATACTACTTGTAAAAGAAATATGAACATGCGAGCAAAAAAAATGTCATCATACAATGTCGTTTTGCAAATGTCGTATATCTTTTTATCCGATAATAACTCGCCTGATTCGGTAGTTACAAGTCAATCAATACGTGGTCCGGGTTTTTAACACTAAAAAAACACAACCACAATGGTAGGAAGATAATACCCAGAAAAAGAATATGTACATCACCAACAATACATATTGTCACCGCATTATACGGTCTCATAATGTATGTGTCACTAGGAGTGAGAGTAGTTTCCAGGGTAATAATTCCCTTGATTCGCCGAATCTATAAAAAATAGTACTAAAAATTCTCCTGGTGAATTAAAATTCAACTTACTTGCAATGCTCGTCATCGCCTTTTGTCTTGCTGCGTTTTACAAACTTTCCCCTGTAACGAATCAATCACATATTCGTTAAATAATTCGTAATACATAAAAATATATCAATATTCAGTTTGTGATACATGTACTTATCAGGACTACTCTTATTTCATTTACTTTATTTGTAAAATTGTCATTTAAATGATAACACCACGTTTTAGTTGTACAGTTTTCAGTAACATCAATTTATTAAGAGACCAATTACATGAGGTAAGCTTTTCTTATACAAATTTAACATGTAGCTTATAACGTATCGAGTACATTGATATTACCATCTGTTTAAATAAATAGATAAATACTGATATCTTTAAGACCCTTTGGGTTGCACTACGGTAGTTAGTTATCTTTCACTTCCGCCTGTTTTATTGGTTTAAGGATTTATACATCTGTTATAGGTATATAGAAGAAGACCCATACGAAGATTTGTAACGACCCAGTTTTTTGTTTTAAGTTAATATTTAAATATCAAAAAAGAAAAAAAATGAAATAGAAACATTCGTAGAGTACAACCTTTTCTTTCACCATTTCAATTTTATCACTATTGAAACTTATAGAGAGTAAAGTGAAGCTAGCAAATTTAGTGGTTAGTTTTTAGATCGCTTTGACAAACCGAATGCTAAATAAATCGCTTCCTGAACCACATGATATCATAATTAAAATGGTTACATCGCGTATGGCCACGTATGGATCAATATATTTTATTAATAACATAATGATAATGTCCGATGATTGACTCATTTTCTTGCCTTCTTTACAACAAAGTTATGTTTCATGTTTTTGTTAAACCATCTTATGAACATATTTTATACCGTTAACATATTTTCGTGAAAAAAACATTACAGAAAGCCTCCCTCACTTAAGGATTGAATCAATATTATTTGATGTTTTTATTTCGATATTGAAAACAATTTGGATCTTTAAAGTGACGCGTACTTTAAAAAAAATCCTACTGTTTTTCATACCTTAATGAAAACCATCACATATAGAGATTCAGTCCTTATATTTACACACATAAATACTCTCATTAGTACATGTATTATATTTTATAAGAAACATGATACTACGGCTTATTCAAAACGCTATAAGAACAGCCTCGTTGACAACAAAGTGAACAACGGCACGCATTTTCGCAGCAACTCGTGGCAAAACTCGTGCATGCTCGTCGGTGTCAGACACACGTTTAACATTGTGAGTAGTCTAATAAAGTGTGAGCGGCTTTAACTTCAGTCATTCAGTCAAGCCTCTAATATTAGTTAGTTACACTGCGTACCATTAGAAATAATGGTTCATTTGGTAATAAGACTTCATCGTAGAGGACGAAGTTGAAGTGTAAATTTAACCATTTAAAATGAGTTAAAGGCTGTCTTAATACATGTAGTTTCATACAAAGTTAATAAACACAACCAGTTATTTAAATATTTTTATGATAAGTTAGTAACTAAATCAACTATTCTTTTGGCATTTTATCTGTAATCAATCGCATTTTTTCTAGCCATATATTCTTTTCTTGCAAACAGCACATTAACCTTTCATGAAATTAAATATATTTTGCAGGGAAATTGGTTTCTTTTCATAACATTTAAATAGGAGTTTTAATTTTTAGAAAAGTTAATTCAGTTAAAAACGTTTAAACACGTACCTCAACATACGATGTTATAAAGTTCCTCCATTTTTTTTTAATTCCATTTAGATAGTAGGTTACAATATTGAACGCTCAGATTGGAACTAGAGATTTAAACATATCAATAAACAGTCGAATACTACCGCTAGCATTATCTTCAATAATGAATTATTTTAAACCCGGAAGTTGTTGAAGATTTTAATCACGAGAGGTCGTAATGTTCCAATATATCGAGCGATCGCCAAAACATTGAAATCTAAACAAAATATACATAAAATGTAATTTAATGCTATTATTCAATAGCAGTTTTGAATAAAAGTTTATTATATTTGATTTATTGTGTTAAAAATAATTGATAAATCAAGTACAGCATTTGAAGCCATTGATCGATTCAATGCCCAATTTAAACATGCAACAAAATTTTAAAAAAGTTGGTATGGTTGAATTTAAGTACATTGTAGTTATTTGCAAAGACAAATTACCAGACTTTTTAAATAGTTGGGCTGAAGGTAATAAAGCTGAGATTGGAAACTAGTATCAGTTTTATTACCTTGGAAATAGGTCTTGAAGACGATTGTTTCGTAAACTGTTTTCCTTCCATTGGATTTAGATAAACTGTTTATTGAAGGTGAATATTTACTGACATAGTGCTAAGGGTAAGGGTGTGGGTTTCAAGTATCAAATTAAACATATTCACTAGTCTTTCACATTAACCCCCTGATAACTGGACAAAAATCGTCCGTTAACAGTCAGTGCCGAAGGCAGCCAAGGAACATTGGCTTTTATTACCAAATGCCTTCAATAAATACTAATTCGTTATTTTCAACTGTTTAATTAGGCAGCAAAAATTACCACACATGCGCCGCGACGCAGTGAACTGTTGACCGGTCAACATTTTTAACTGTTGCCCTCCCCGTCTTCGGGTATTTCCGTAAACGCATCGTCCGCCACTATTCGGTAAATTTTGGTAGTTCAATCCAAGGTACGGTAGCGGTTTTTAGCTAATCAAGCGTCTACATGACACCATTGTAAACAACCGAAATCTCGTCTGGTTTTTCGAAATAAAAGATGTCAACCCGTTTCCAAGATATATCGGAGGACGAATTAAACAATCTACTTGAAAATACAGTTGAAATATTTATGGATTATATTGTTTTATCTATAAATTGAAGGCATTAGGTAATAAAACAGTTATTTCATGGATGTGTGGGGAACAGTCAAAATTGTTGTCCCTCGGTATCAGGGATGACATTTTGAACTGTTGCCCTCGGCCTTCGGCCTCGGGCAACAGTTCAAAAGTCATCCCTGATACCTTGGGACAACAATTTTGACTGTTCCCCACACATCCATGAAATAACTGTATATTATTACACCTCACGTGATTAGTTTACTATATAGCGCAATGTGACGTCAGAGGGAGATAATTTCTACTGTCACATATGCGACAGTATACTGTCACCCTCGCGTGGATCTAAAAATAAATATCTTTGAAATCCGATTACAAATTAACTTCTACACATGCGTAATTGACCAAGGGAGATAAGCAATTAATTTGGTCATAGTCAAGATTTAAAAAAAAACAAAAACAAATGTTCGGATGTTCGGTGTAATAAAATAAATATCACATCCCATTGGGGGAGACAGTACGAAATGTTAACCCTTGAGAATGTAATGTCAACCTCGGCTAACGCCTCGGTTGACATTACTTCTCTCGGGTTAACATTTCGTACTGTCTCTCCCAATGGGATGTGATATTTATATAATATTCCTCACGGGAGGCTGTTTTTTTCTGAATGTGGCAATTCCTGATATTTCACATTTTTATAATCACAGTAGTTGTGTGGCGGCCGTAAAACGTCTCCCCGTACTTATATTCAATATTGTTATATCTTCATCCCCTAGGGACAGCATTTTACCCTCACCTTCTACACCCCTTATCACTCATTCTTTTCCTATCATTATTAGGGATACTCTTTCCCTCTCTTCTTCTTGGCTGTGTGGGGAGGCTTTATTGTGGATGAGGCAATTGCATTTATGCATATTTCACATTTTCATAATCACATTAGTTGTGTGGCGGCCGTAAAACGTCTCCCCGTACTTATATTCAATATTGTTATATGTTCATCCCACAGGGACAGCATTTTACCCTCACCTACACACCTTATTTCTCATTCATTTCCTATCATTATTAAGGATGCTCTTTCCCTCTCTTCTTCTTGGCTGTGTGGGGAGGCTTTATTGTGGATGAGACAATTGCAATTATATAATTTATATAAATTATACCTTTTTCACAAGACCTTTTAAACTGGGAGGAGAGAAGCAATGATGACTTATGTTTTGCTCAATGTTAGACTGGGGCTCGAACTCGGTACCCCTGGATCCCTAAGCGTGCCCTCTAACACCTGACTACCGCTGTGAAATAAAGAAAATGATAGATGTATATCAACTTTCTTGTTCAAATGTTATTTAGCGCTTAAGATTGACACAAGTACCGCGTGGAGTGTCTATACCTGGTTAAACAAGAACAACTTAAATATCGCAATCCATCATTATAGTAAAACTATGTATAATATAATTTACTCAAATTAAGATTGGGCAATTTTAATAATTGTAAGTTTTCCCGTTTCTTATTATAGTATTGCACTCCAGTTTTATATGATCACACTTTAAATCTAATTCCCGGACCGACTAACACGCGCAGCTTACTTAATTCACAGAAACGCTATTGGTGCAGTGTGGCGGCCGTAAAAAAGTCAACCCGTACATATAGTCAGTACTGTTATCAGTAAAATACCCCGTTACCGATGTCAGACAGTGATTGTTACGCATATCAGGGCTGTCCGATCAACCTTTATGGGGTTGTCCCGGTTACCTCCGTTGGTTGCGTCGCAAGAATTGCTAGGCTAGGCGCTGTCACCGTGACTAAGATCGATCTGTGTCAGCTTAAGTCAAGAGACTTCTGATGTTATAATTATACGGTTTTGAATGATAATAATTCTCGCCCGCTTTTTAGATTAGATTAGATAAAACGTCTTTTGTACCGATTCATATCTTAAATGTTTGGCGCCCATCTTATGCATTTGGTAACAATGCTTTGACTTGCTGGCGGTTTACCGACCGCCTTTGCCAATAATAATAATAATTTTAATTATTATAATTATTATTATTATTATCATTATTATTATTATTATTATTATTATTATTATTATTATTATTATTATTATTATCAAATGAATATAATGGAAACTAACAGTAATACAAAAATAATAAAAAAAACATCCTCATTATCATCATCATCATCATCATCATCATCATCATCATCATCATCATTGAACTATAATAGGTTAAATAAAAAATAGATTAAATTTTAAAACTAAAATTACTCACTTTTTTTCAGATGATGAGCACTCCGATATGATCATATTTTCGATAATGAAAGCTCATTTTTATGCGTTTCGTTAATAGTGTGATTTTTTATATAACGTAGCTGAATATTAAGTCTTTATTAAGTCTTACCTCGTGCATTTTTAGAATGTGTTTGCCACCTGATAACATAGTTATTGATAAAAAATAAATCATGTTCCACAAAATAAAACGGGAAACTGAACATGAGATGTGAAATTAAGACTTGTAATACCGCTAGTTATAATGCAAATTTGTAATCTATTAGACACTGCAGACGATTATTTATTCTGTAGATGGCATACAAGGAAATATTTCAAAGTATAACAAAGGCTGCATATTGGATTGCGCGTATACATCAAGTTTATTCAATGTGTTAAATAAATTGTAATACAACGCTAGTCACGATGTTTAATATGTCCCCAATCTGTGGATGATCACACTTTCAAATTTTGTTCTAATCTAGATCATCTAGACGTTCTGTCATTGATCAGTGTCACACTGCTCTGACGAACTGATCGCCATTGCGAAATCAGAGCGTCTGAATGATTGAGACTAATTTTATTCCGAACAAAGAGTGAAAGATATAACTAATAGTAGTAGAGTAACTAGATCGGTATGTCTAATTAAAACAGATCAGCATACACTAAATGTAAAAAAACTTATTTCCGATTGGTTTAACAAAAATGGGGAAAAAACCCGTAAGACTAGATAGAAACATTATCTAGCTGATTGGACAATAGAGCTGGAAAATAAACTCATTCTGAAAAAAGTGGAAATTGTGTATTTCTGCAGTTGTTGGAACACCCATACAATTATTCAAAACATTTGGGATAAGAAAAATACTTTTAAAAGAATGCATAACAGATTTTCACAATGAATTAGTTCAAAAGGCATGGATGATAGTCATCAGAGTAAAATTTGAGACAGAAACATACATGGGGGCATGGATTGCATGTTTTGATAAAGAGTTATATTCAAACTTCATCGTAAGACCATGCTTTAAATTACCTGAAGTTAAATTAATCAAGGACAGACAAGACATTCTATATAACATAAAGGACAACGGAATATTGTAAACTGATCTAAAATGCTGGGCGGGCACCAACAACAGTTAATCATGTTTCTGTGACTGTCGAACGTCATTCATCCCCGTGCTGAAATAGTTTCTACGAAGCTGGGCTTCCTTAAAAATTCAAAGTGTAAGATGATGTTTTCGTGTAAAAATACAAGGTGTATTTACCTATATTAAATTAATTGTGCATATGTTGTTGAAAAAGAGATTTAAAAAATTGCAGGCAAATATTAACAGTCATGATTAATTTAAAAATGTTTAAATACAAAGTAATCTGAGTCTTCAGGTTCGAACGTGTTATTTGCAAAAAAAAGTTTAATATAGTAAGCCCTTTGTGATTTGAACAAAAGGTTTATTACAGTATAAGTGGTCCAAAGATCATGAAAATGAATGAGGACTTCATAAAAGCCTCAACATCAAAAGCGGGTTTATTCAAAGAACAAAATCGGATAGAGGGAGATACAGTATTTTTTATCAAAACTTGTGCATTATACCTATAAATATTTATCTTTTTGCCACTGTGTCATTTTCGATATCTTTTCCGGACATTATTTTCCGGACTCTTACATTGCTCAGTTTGTTAGATACTTCAAGTTACATATTTCACTTCCTACTTCCTGGTTAAATTTTAGAAGTTGATGAACTTCTCGTTACGGTAAAAACGCTATAATTCTTATAAATTTTAAGACATACGAGTACAATTTGAAGTGCATCTTAAAGTTACTCGTATGTCCTTCTTATAAATGAAATGCAATTAACCAAAGAGCCTAAGTCATTTAAATAATTAGGTCAGCGATATTTTCTTCCAAACATAAAGTTATTTTGGAATCTTAACATGGCAATTCGAATTCCGAAATCTAAAAATAAATTTTATCTGAAAATATTATCTACATAAAGTTGGAGAATCGAAAAATCCACAACGAATAGCATCGGACCTGCGCTTGATACCTCGTGATCGTACAGTCCCAAAAGTGTCATTCATATAATATATACTGCTCAAAATTTGATAGGGATCTCTTTCTGTTTTATCCCGAATTATTGCCCCTACTAATTTCCACCGCTGTTCCACTTCAAAAGTTTGACGGCTTATTCTTTTTTGGCACATAGCTGATGTAAAATGAACAGCAAATATTTTATCGTTTAAATCTTATGTAAAGAAATAAACACAATCTTTTAAGTGATCCTTATCAAAATTTGAGTTGTATATATATGATAGATAAGGCTTGTAACGACATTGTGCAAGCTATCATAAAGTTAAACTGTCTGAAATTAATAAAAAAAGTTTGATTTCGTTTGCAGAATGAAGTTCGTTACACCGTTTGGAATTATAATATTTCGTATGAAAATCAATTTATATTGTATTTACTTATAGTCAGATTGTTATTTTTGTTGATAGTGTATGACTTCGTTTTTTCGTGGCATTTATTAGATAACTCGCTTGACCGTGCAACACTTTCTCAATAATATCATCACATGTTTCCGTTTCACATTGTTGCCTTCCATTTGCATCGCGTTCCAGACGCTTGTACACGTAGAACAATTACCTATAGTTAGAGTGTGTTCTGAATCACCATCTGAAAACTGGTCCAAGACAGTATGTCTTGGCCTTCTTATCCGACAGCAATAATGCATTATGCAAGTCATGTTTTATTTTCAAAAATGTGTACCTTATGTTCACATGGTTAAAAGAACTTTTATAACACGAACCGTGATTGAACGTTAATTTACTTATTTGTATTGTGAACACATTTGCAAAATGAAGCAAACTTGTATAAAACTTATTATTAATAGCTATTTCTAGAGCTACTCATACAGCAGATAGCCGGTTCTGGAACTTTTGGCACTAGATCTGAAACTCCCTTGGAAATCGAAGTACTTGCAGTTTCTGACTATAGTGCATTCAAAAAGTAAGTTCATGTTATATACTGTTTCCATTAGCACTACATTTCAATAAAAAGTGACTAATGCATTTCAGGAATTGTCATATTCAGAAGATACCGCTTTACCACACAGCCAAAATGCATGAAATAAAAAATTCAAGATTATATTACGACCAGTTAAAAAACAGACACAAAAAACAGTTGACGAAAGGTTAACGCCCGGAAACGGCCAGTGTCAAATCATTTTCCCACTATAGGTTGAAACCTAAAATTGAAAAATAGTATTATTTCTGCAATAATTTCGCATAAACTTTATGGATATTGTTTTCTTTTGCTCCGTGTCAAGCGTGATTTTGGTATAGGGCCATAAGCCTTTTTTATCCAATTCAAAAGTAGTTAAACCAATCCATCGTGCTCATGGAAGTAGGTTGGTTCCCTGACGTTGCCTTGAGTATTCTTATTTGCGGGTATTTCGATAAAAACACGCAATTATCTTAGAGTTGTTAAGCGTTGAGCATGACAGTATAGTTAAAATGGTTAAATACAGAAACAAGGAAATAAAGAAACATCACAACCATCTAACACAACTTATTGGAAGAGAGGGTTATAGCATGACTTATTTTTAAAATGAGACATCACAAGCAGACAACCTTACGGCTAACAACTCTAACAAAATCACTTGCAAGACATTATAAATTATAAAGTCAATTTCAATTTTACCTTATACTCGAATTCAAATTGAATGTTTCATGACGATCGTCATATGGGCATATTCAAGATTGCACTGTTTACGCGGCTGTGAAGATATTAAATAGATGACCATCGTCATATGGGCACATTCAAGATTGCACTGCTTATTCTGCTGTGAAGATATTGAATAGATTATCATCGTCATTGGTGCACATTCAAGATTGCGCTGTTAACTCGCCTGTGAAGATATTAAATTGATGACCATCGTCATATGGGCACATTCAAGATTGCACTGCTTATTCTGCTGTGAAGATATTGAATAGATTATCATCGTCATTGGTACACATTCAAGATTGCGCTGTTCACTCGCCTGTGAAGATATTAAATAGATGACCATCGTCATATGGGCACATTCAAGATTGCACTGCTTATTCTGCTGTGAAGATATTGAATAGATTATCATCGTCATTTGGTGCACATTCAAGATTGCGCTGTTCACTCGCCTGTGAAGATATTAAATAGAGGACCATCGTCATATGGGCACATTCAAGATTGCACTGCTTATTCCGCTGTGAAGATATTGAATAGATTATCATCGTCATTGGTGCCCTTCTAGATTGCGCTGTTCACTCGCCTGTGAAGATATTAAATAGTTGACATTCGTCATATGGGCACATTCAAGATTGCACTGCTTATTCTGCTGTGAAGATATTGAATAGATTATCATCGTCATTGGTGCACATTCAAGATTGCGCTGTTCACTCGCCTGTGAAGATATTAAATAGATGGCCATCGTCATGTGGGCACATTCAAGATTGCACTGCTTATTCTGCTGCGAAGATATTGAATAGATTATCATCGTCATTGGTGCACATTCAAGATTGCGCTGTTCACTCGCCTGTGAAGATATCAAATAGATGACCATCGTCATATGGGAACATTCAAGATTGCACTGCTTATTCTGCTGTGAAGATATTGAATATATTATCATCGTCATTGGTGCACATTCAAGATTGCGCTGTTCACTCGCCTGTGAAGATATTGAATAGATGACCATCGTCATATGGACACATTCAAGATTGCGCTGTTTAATAGTCTGTGAAGATATTAAATAGTTGACATTCGACTTATGGGCACATTCAAGATTGCACTGTTTAATCGTCTGTGAAGATATTAAATAGCTGACATTCGTCTTATGGGCACATTCAAGATTGCACTGTTTAATCGTCTGTGAAGATATTAAATAGTTGACATTCGCCTTATGGGCACATTCAAGATTGCACTGTTTAATCGTCTCTGAAGATATTAAATAGTTGACATTCGTCTTATGGGCACATTCAAGATTGCGCTGTTTAATCGTCTGTGAAGATATTAAATAGTTGACATTCGTCTTATGGGCACATTCAAGATTGCGCTGTTTAATAGTCTGTGATGATATTAAATAGTTGATATTCGTCTTATGGGCGCATTCAAGATTGCACTGTTTAATCGTCTGTGAAGATATTAAATAGTTGACATTCGTCTTATGGGCACATTGAAGATTGCGCTGTTTAATCGTCTGTGAAGATATTAAATAGTTGACATTCGTGTTATGGGCACATTCAAGATTTCGCTGTTTAATCGTCTGTGAAGATATTAAATAGTTGACATTCGTCTTATGGACACATTCAAGATTGCGCTGTTTAATCGTCTGTGATGATATTAAATAGTTGATATTCGTCTTATGGGCACATTCAAGATTGCGCTGTTTAATAGTCTGTGCAGATATTAAATAGTTGATATTCGTCTTATGGGCACATTCAAGTTTGCACTGTTTAATCTTCTGTGAAGATATTAAATAGTTGACATTCGTCTTATGGGCACATTCAAGATTGCGCTGTTTAATCGTCTGTGAAGATATTAAATAGTTGACATTCGTCTTATGGGCACATTCAAGATTGCGCTGTTTAATCGTTTGTGAAGATATTAATAAATAGTTGACAGTCGTCTTATGGGCACATTTCAGATTGCGCTGTTTAAAAGTCTGTGAAGATATTTAATAGTTGACATTCGTCTTATGGGCACATTCAAGATTGCGCTGTTTAATCGTCTGTGAAGATATTAAACAATTGACATTCGTCTTATGGGCACATTCAAGATTGCGCTGTTTAATCGTCTGTGAAGATATTAAATAGTTGACATTCGTCTTATGGGCACATTCAAGATTGCGCTGTTTAATCGTCTGTGAAGATATTAAATAGATGACATTCGTCTTATAGACACATTGAAGATTGCGCTGTTTAATCGTCTGTGAAGATATTAAATAGTTGACATTCGTCTTATGGGCACATTCAAGATTGCGCTGTTTAATCGTCTGTGAAGATATTAAAAAGATGACATTCTTCTTATAGACACATTCAAGATTGCGCTGTTTACTCGGATGTGAAGATAAATATAATCATCGTGCTCTCAACCTTGGGAATGCATCGTGGAAGTTACGCATTTCCATTACTGCTCATGAAGAACAAACTCAACAAATCCGAATCAGAAATGTGTTATTTTCTTGATCTTATTCTTTTATCATTCATTTCAGTTCTGTTATTACTTTTACATCTAGGTGGTACGAGTTGCTGGATCCCAATCTTCAACATGAAGACCGAGTTACATTTGCCAAGCAAAACTTAACATCATGGCTTGGAGCAATGATACATTCGGTATAAACTAATAAATTTATGAAAATCTGAAAATGAGATACATTTAGGCGACTCAAGAAGTATTTTAACTATGTTTATTTCATTTTCAATATAACATAGTTTTAACAAAAAACACAGCGTTACATATGACAAAGAAATACAGCCGAATAAAGCCAAAACGTGAAGAGGTCAACAACATTTTATATTTTTGAACAATAAATCTGACATAATCTTTAAGTTTGATATAATGTGTTGGTATTTTACTACTAATTACATGTATTGACATTTATATTTAGATTTGAACTAAAGTGTTTATTGTTATATTAAGTTTACAGTACTATTTTATTCATTCAGGCAAACCTTGTCTACAAACGTTTGGAGGCTGAGGGGATTTACATCTCTATAAAACTGATAGACCTCCTTGTTATGACGGTATGTGTGCAGTGCATACTATCAAGTGAAGATTAAGTAAATTTTACAAAAAGTTAAACCATTTTTCGCGTAGCTGCTACATGTTTGGCGTTTACCATACGCGTATCCCGTGATCGATTGTACGAAAGGTACGGCGTCCGTTGTGGAGACATGAACTTTGACATGAATATCGTCACGTGACAATCATCTTCATATTTCCTAAGTAATAATTAATCAACAAGTTGGTATTTACAAACTAAATGCATTTGAGAGTTTCACAAATTTCATACATATTTTACTTGATTTAAAACGGGCTGCTATTGATTTATCATTAGTTTTGATTTAATGATTTTGAAAACTAATAGCCATTGTAGATATCCGTATTACAAAGCATGGCTCTTTAAATACTAGAACGTTAATAAAATAACTCGTTCTGCTATCAATAAACAGAGATGTTTGCAGATAATTGTTTAAATTGTTCAAAGAGCAGTTATGTCTGTGGAAACAAATGTTAAGCTGTAAAAATTACAAATTAAAAAAACCTTGACAAAATATCATCGAATAATAAATAAATTACATATAAATGTTCAAACATACTTTTTTCTAGAAAATCTTTATAAATAAATAACCTTTTGTGCTTCCATAAAATTACAAATGAAAACAAAACAATGTCATAACATGTGTCTGTCTGTATATTGAAGGAAACTCATAACAGGCCAATTGACACGTTTAGTCAATTTTTTACTCTGGTAAAGGCTAGAGGGTTTGTTATATGTTTTATTCTTTTTTGACAAAAATTGCAATCTTTTATTTTATCATAATTATTCGTGAGTATATCATACATTTAGCCTATATTTAACAACAGCTGTTCGGATACATTTTCACATGACGTGACTTAAGTAACATTTCAGTTACATCACAAAGGCTTCGTTTATACATTTTAGACTGTTGAAGATTCTCCTTGGACGGAAAAGACAAAGTTTATGGTGAACTCAACTTACATGATAGATTCAAAATTGGTACACCCACTGTTTCAAGAATATTCGACGTCTCTACAAGTTCGCATACCTCATGACCATGCTATGTTACTCACCAGGTAAATAGCTTTTCAAACTATTTAGCACAATTCTCCCTTCCCTGGCTGGACAATCACTGTAATGTCTGTGATAAAGAAATATTTAACCATTAAACCTTTACTTACACACAGGATGTAGTTAAGTTTAAGGCCGTTTAAAGATTTTGTTTTTGTTTTTGGAGGACAACATTTATTTTATGTTTCAAATGACTTTCTAACATATATTAATCAAAACCTTAAGCTTTAAATAGTTTGTTTTGACATAATTTGCATAAAGTACATTTAAAGATTTGAGGATTTTTAACATTACACACAGTAGACTTTATTTAAAAATCTCTAATAAAAAAAACGACAATAAACAACAAAATCAAAACATCAATGATATAAACATCACAATGTATTGTTTATCGCTATCAACAATTAGACTGATATCGACCGATATAAAATCATAGAACTGTCTTTCTTTTCTTCGCATAAAAATCTTTCCTCAGTTTTGAAGTTTAACAATTTTAATCGTATTATCCAAGATCGATGTGTATGTATGTCTTTTTTATATGTATTTGTTTATAGATATACTATTATTCACGGGGAGAATGGAACGAAGACATATGCAGGTAACTATGCGATAAACAACATCAAGCAATTGAATACTTACGTTTTGTTGACTGAAATTCCATCGGACATCGACTTTAATACCTGTCGTGTGAAAACTGAGAATCTTTTAACTCTTTTTGCAATGCATGGTGTAAACGAGAACATGCTGAGTCTAATGCTCTTTCAAACTAAAAAAAACAACAACAACTAATATTCAGAATAATTGAAACTCATATATCCTTCCATAAAAGAAACATACCGTTATTACAACCTCGACCTCGTTTAAACTTAAATTCGTCATTTTAAAAAGGGTAGTCAAGACTTTCACAACCGATTTGTATAAAAACCTGCCGATAAGTATATTGTTACTGCACACACTCTACAAATTACAAAATTTAGAATAAGTGTTGAGTCGAAACAAGACAAAGTACCTACTAGGTATTGGTTGCCTAAAATGCACAAAACACAGTACAAAGTAAGTTTTATTGTGCTCTCAACATCTTGTCTAACAGGTATAAAAACATGTAATAAGGTATTGCGAAAATGTTTTTGAAACCACTGGGAGACTGTGTTTTGTGAGAGTGGCGATTCCTGATATGCATATTTTGCTTTTATTTAACAAAGTATGCAGAATATATGCAATACATTTGTTATTGGTTTTGAAAAATATGTAATTTATAATTGAAAAGCAAACATGTAGAAAATATATGTTGCAAACAATTTTCCTGTAAGGGCGGTCAAATGTTCGATTTGCTTAAGAAGTTAGACCGTTCTGTAAATGAAAATGGCAAAATAGAACCTTTCAGACCAGTGAAAGCAAAAATGAAAACTACTGAGATAGAGGGGTAAAATGTTTTACAATGTAATATGCACAACCTCCCGCTTACTCTGTTACTTTTCGTGGTATCATTTTTGTGTTCTTTTTCTTCAAATGTGAATGAAATCTTATTTTAGGAAATGCCTATATCAGTGCGGAATGTTTACCAAGCAGCCAGTCTATTGTGAAAGATAGCGGGTACTCATTTACAGCCAACATAATAGCTCATGAAATTGGCCACAGGTATTATCCTTTATACTTCTTATGATTAATATGTTGTGTGCTATTGCATAAAACATTTTCAAGTTGAATGGTGGGTTGTAGTCATTTCACCAAGACAAATTGCACTTGTTTGCTCATATGAGAACCTGTTGGAGCAAGTGCGAGGTTGGTGCACCCTAGAACCTGGTTTAATCCCCCATGTATATAGATAATCCGTTAAGTTGTGTGAGTGGTCATCAAGAAAACTGTTACATCTACTGCGACAATTAAGGCAACAGAAATGACCCACTTTCAGCGGTATATTAATACAATGTTTTTGTCTTACTTACGTTAAAGGACTATTTAAAAATTAATGTTACAGTTATTCAGAAGTAGTGGCATATATCAGTTTTATATTTAACATTTTCTTCTTAGTCTTGGCTGTGAGCATGATGGTGACAACAACACGTGCAAAGCTGGAGAAGGATATTTGATGGAAGAATTGACACTACACAACAGCACGAAAAAATGGATGTTTTCAACTTGTTCTGTTCAATATATTAATGAGTTCATCGGCGAACTGAACCGGTATACATGACAAACCAATATGCAACATATGTTTATAAAATGTTTATTTAAAGTTAAAGGGTTCCCCTTATATATTTTACATTTATTGACATGATTGATGTAGTAACATATTTTAAAACGGCTTCGTGCGTATCATAAATACTTTCTATACATTTCTAATTATGCAAGACTTTAGAGACTTTGAGACTTATATGCCCTTTTTAAATCTGTTTAGGAAAAATAAAAACTGTTTATTGCACACTGATGACACCCACCCGAAACCGGAGTTGACCATCGCTTCGCAACAATGGGTCGGTAACTTGTACTCCCACGATGAACAATGTGTAATCCATAACGGTCATGGATCATATTTACGAAGGGTATTTTAAACTTGATATTTCAACAATAACTTAAAGAAATTTAGTATATGACGTTTACTTAATGTTGATAAGGAACTGTATTATGTTTCATCCGTTGATATTAGATCAATATTAATTACCAATATAACTATTCTTCCTTCTCTACTCAGCTGTAAGTATTCATTTACTTTGAGAATATGTTTTTATTATACAACAGGATCATGATCAATTTCGATCGATATTTCGCAAAAAAAAAACTCTTATAAAAGTTTCAAGAACTATATCTGTTGAATTATTTGCATAAACGTAATGAAATTATTTGCATTTATAAACGTAATGCGATAGAAAAGATCAATTTGCATCAATAATTGTTTTTTTTAAATTTCAAAAATAAGAAAAAGGATGTGTTGCCCATGTGAATTACATAGGATGTATCTGAAAACAGTTTTCTCTTAATCAGATTTTCTTCGTAATAATAACCCTTATTATTATACCTCACGTGATTAGTTTACTATATAGCGTAATGTGACGTCACAAGCTGACAATCCGTAATGTTACCCTCTTGAAATTACCTATACGCCCGCTTGACATTACGAATCGGCCCTCGCGTGCGTTGAATACCGGGACTTATTGATTAAAGTGACTTTATTGATTAAATTTACTTTTTATTTTGTGTTAATTTCATTGTTGAATAAATTTGTAAAAGTTTCCGAATTATTTTGTTCGGTATAATAAAATAAATATCACATCCTTCAGTGGGTGATAGAACGTTATGTTCACCCTTGACAGGTAATGTCAACCTCGGCTAACGCCTCGGTTGACATTACCTGTCTCGGGTGAACATTCCGTTCTATCACCCACTGAAGGATGTGATATTTATATAATATAGTATGTATCATTTATCATTAAAGTGTGCAAATATATGTTATTTTCACATATGTTTTTCCTTACTTGTCTTCTGAACATTTTGCAAGTTGAGTTGCAAATAAAGTTAGGACATTTAGTCAACGTGACAGCAGCTGAAACGTACATTCAAGAAAACGACCCTTGTTTAATTAATCATCAGTTTGATATTAAAGACTAAATTAAAGTCAGATATGCATATCAGGAATCGCCACACTCACAAAACACAGCCTTCCCAAGCAGCAAAGAAGAAGAGAGGAAAAAAGAGCATGTTTGTTATAAGTATGTCTATTTAAATAAGACGCTTCAAACAATGAACGAAAAAGAGAGCCCTTGGGATTACCGCCTTGGAACTTAAAGGCTGAGTTCGAAATAACCTAAAACTTTGTTTGTTGATAGACAATATTAAGTAACTGTTCATTTTTTTCCAAAACACATTTCATCTTTATTTACACAGGACAAATACATGGGCAATTTTACAAACATGTGTCTAAATATGCGATGTTCTACACCGCATAAGGACGGTGAATATTCTGTTATTGAAGCTGGAGATGGTACACCCTGTGCTAGCGAACACGTAAGTTTTTGACAGCCAAAATCGAATACGTAATATAGCTCTTTATCTGAAATTATGCAAATTACATTTATTTCAAGTACATCTAACACTGAGCCTTTTGGTGAGTGTGTATTTATCATTTCCGTTGTAAACTGAATACTTTTATAAAAACACACTTATAAAATTACTATATAGAACATGCTTTACTTTGAACAAAAATCTTTGCAAGTCTTTGAACTTTACAAATACCTCGATATTCAGGATACTTGATTTGACTTTTAGACTGGATGAAGTGTAGTGTGATGGAATCGCACATTTTTGCTTACGTCAAGATGGGCGTTTATCTCAACATTTACAAAAAACCAAAACAAAACCAAAAATTCAACATAACTGTTAAGCTAGTTATATAAACAAATACTCATTATGTTCTTCTTCAGATATGAGTAACATATCGTCAACTCCCTTGAAATCGCGACTCCCTGCCATTCGCGGACATTTTGTTTTTCACGTGACTTCGTACTAAAATTATCCTTACGCATGCGCGACCGTGGGAATGTTTACACTAGATGTTATTCTACTGTGATGTCTTAATTTTTGACGAAAATCATGAGATTAAAACAGTTTAGAGCCTTTAAAACTATTGAATCTGTAAAATTACCTTATTTCCTTATTCCCCAAATCGCAAAACTTTTAAAATCCTTTTTTCTACCCAAAAATCAACATCCTGAAATTTCAATCTTCGTTTGCAATAGTAGTAACTTCCATATATGGAAAAAGCGCGCGATTTACTAATAATTAGGCCAAGCATGTGTTTGCTGTTGAATTTTCAGTCCCCCTACATTTTATTTGAATTTTGTAAATTTTTAAAAAACTTATTCACTCCAAAGGAGGTTTCTGGTGCTACATCTCTTAAATTGTTCATCAAATGGGCCCAGTGTGATGGTATTAATAATGGTAGGCCATGTCAGCATTAGACTCATCTAATCTTCTGCACTAAAGTTAAGTGATCAAAAGAGGTTACAAGTTCTTCTGTCCACACTGCAAGAAGAGTAACCAAAATAACACTAAAAGCGAATGTAAATAAGTTATAAATTTAAAACTGTTCATTTGCATTAATTAATTGTTGATTCTTCAAATATTTAACTGACCTAAACCTTATATGCACCGGAACCAATTAATAGCAATTGGTAATGGCCTTAATGTAACTTTTACAAAGAATTTTAGGATGACGTCATTTCCGCGAACCTCATGGTAGTGACAAAAAAAATGGCGACCACCTGTCAGCTATGTAAACATTGCAGACATTTAATAATCCAAAATGTGTTAGCAGGGTGATTTTTGATACAGATCGGCGGTAAATAGATGAAATTTAATAGATATATACAATTTATACTGGTAGTTTGTCCCTTTATTGATTGCCATGAACTAAAACAAATATGTCCGCTAATCGCCGGCAGTCGAGGATAATATAGGACGCGTCAAGAGAAAACTAATCCTCGGTTTTATTTTTTAACATTTTAGATTTTACTTTTACTATATTTTGAAAGATCTCACAAAATGTATCTGTTATTCTCTAATAACTAAATCGGGATTTTATTAATCATTTCCGACTCTAAAATATATTTTTTACTTAGAAATGTATATTAACTGTATAACGTCAATATTATGGAGACACATTTTCCGATGACGCGACTCAAATTATTTTATCACCAAGATAGGAATAGCCGTTGACTTTATTTCATGGTTATAAAATAAACTTGCTTATAAAATACAAAGATTTGCGATTTTCTTCTAATGTAGGTATGTGTATCAAGTGTATGCGTACGTGACAGCGCAGCAGCTAAAATAGGTAAAGTTTGCAAACCATATATGTCACTTGTGAAGAAAATTTGTGATAAAAATAAAGAAATAAGCAAACATTTTTATACTTGCAAATATTCAAAAATGATATCAGTAAATGTTCCACAACCTCTGTTAAACTAATGAAAACAGAACAATATACTACGATGTATCAACTGAATTATCGCATTAACCACTTTGGTACCCCTACAACCGTTATTGCTTTTAACTAAAAAGTTTTTTGAGCGGGAAACATTTTTAGCTATTTATCAATAATTAAATGATGAATTTTGAAATGATAAATAGAATGATGTTCCTGTGAACCCGATAGGAGACTTATAATAACCACAATCAGCATCAATATTGGCCCAAAATCTTAAAACTACAACTTGAGACCTGTCTCAAATCTCAAGCATCTGATGCTTTAGATTTGAGACAGGTCTCCTGATTTAGTTTTATGATCTATGGTTATCCTAATTTTAGACGATGATTGTATTGCTGGTGACCAGAGGGATGAAATCCTTAGCCGAATGACATGCAAACAACTAGTAATGAACAACCCGAACTTGTGCCTGCGCCAAGATATAAAATTTGGTTGTTGTGCGTCTTGTCGAAACGTGACAACAACGCCGGTACCAGTAGATGCACAGTGTATGGCGAAATTCGGGACAGAATCGCATATGTGCAGGGTAGGTTCCGGCCTGAAAGTTTTGAAAGTATCGTTACATGTTTATGTCATCGCTTTAACATTAAGATATATCTAGTTGACACCTTTGATTTTTTACCAATAAGATATGGTTTTAAATCAACATGGCCATACCACGTTGAGTGTGACGTCATATTTCGGTATTACGGCAAAAACACATTGATTCAAATATTTGAAGCCTTGTAATTACTTTAAAAGTTAACCATTTTTGCCAAAATTAAGCGCGTTCTAAAGGAAAGGTTAAACACTACACACGGTGGTCAATAAATTTGTTGCTCTCTGTCTACTTGTGTGTGTGATTCGGCCACATATTGATAAAATTTTATCATTCACTGTCAGCATTTGCCCGAATCAAAAAGTAAACACAGGGCGTCAAAAATACTGACAACCTTGGCTAGTCTTCAACTTTCCCCCTGGAATGCGCGAGAAATTTCGTCGAAAATGATAAACTAATAACAAGCTAATAAAACTTCCAAGGTTTTTTAAGATATTTTTCCGTATTTTAATACATTACATTCCCCCGTAAATATTTTGTTGTAATGTGTAAAGCCTAATGCTTTGATTATATTATAAATAAGTCACTGCGTACCTTTTATATTTGCTAATAAACAACCTTAAAACCATGTTTCAATGTTTAACAATGTACGAGGTTAGGTTGAAGAAAAATGATCAAGATAATATGAGTTGTTTACTTCTTGATACATGTAAAAACTTATGGAGAATTTTCATACATTGCCAATTATTTGCAGAAACATTCTTTGACTTATTTGACTTCTAAACATTCTTTAGACTATTTAGTCTATTTCGCCTCATAAAAGAATTTCAGCGTGTTCGGTGGAAGTGATACGATTGGTCAAAGCATAACATTTTATCAAACTATATTGTGAAAGCAATTTCCAATTGAATATAAACAAATAATATCGAAATTCCTGGGGCACAGCACAAATGTTGACAAATTTTTCATCATCAGCTCAAATTAAATGTGAATTCAGACATCAAAATTAATATTAGAATTCTAACATTGATTTAGTCTATCAATGTATTGATAAAAGATGTCAGATTTTCAACGATAATAAAAGTCAGATATTTTTGTAAACAAGGGGCGTACTGTTTTTTCCAGGACATGAGGGCCTATGACGCCACATATTCAATTCTTTGCGATAAACTTTATTGCAAGAACACAACAGCAGACAACTGGTGTAATACCATCACTGCTTATGATAAGACGCCGTGTGGAAATAAAAAGGTATTCCCTGAACTGTATCAAGTAAATAATAATTTAGTAATGTCTTAATGTTCTGCAAGAAAAAGGGAATCCCTTTGGATCATTTAAATAGCTGTGATGAAGCTATTGTTCAAACAACCGCGTTTCTACAAAACCAGTACGAATTCGTAAGAAAATCGAGTATTTGGTTTGGTACTTAACTCAAGGATACCACATTATGTTTTTTAAAATTTTAAATACTAGTAATTTTCAATGACATTTTTTCAGTGGTGTTTGAATGAACATTGCGTAAGTGACATCAACGCCCCAGCAGTTCAAGGTAAAACAAATATATCCTTTTGTAGAAAAATTATAAAATTTCGAACTTAGTGTTGAACGGAAAAGGAAACAGCTTATAAGAAAAAGTTACTTTATCATGTAGATGAGAACAGAACTTAAACTCCGGTATCAATACGACCTCGATATTTTATAACATGAAGGAAGGCCTTTAAAATGATATTACCTGAGTGAAAAAAAGACCCGAATCTCTCCCTCTCTCTATTGTTTATGTCTAGCGCTCTGTACTTATGTTCCAAACATCGTGTTTCATTTTTTTTTCATTTTGAATATGATGACCTTCTTTAAAAACATTTTATAATATTCACGTAGCATTTTTCGTTGAATTTTATTTAGACGAAAGATGTGTCCCTGGTGACCACCTGGGAATAGTTTATAATCATATGACGTGCGAACAAATTGTAAGATTGACCCCAAGTGACTGCCTTTGGCCAGATGTGAAGTCCTTATGCTGCGAGTCTTGCCAACATGTCAGTTCGACACCAGTTCCAGTAGACCTTCAATGTCAGGCACATTTTGGATCAGGATCACACATGTGCAGAGTATTTTTTCATTATTTACATCGATTTTGAATAATTGCAGTTAAAATATACGAAATTGTAACATTTAAATTAGATTTATTTTATTTAAGAGTAGATCTATAGGACTATCAGGCCAATCAGAAAATGGCTTACAGAACAATAAGTACGGATATATTTAAAATATGGACTGTTGTTATTCATCGATATTTATATACAGAAATTTTAATAACTATAGTTGATTTAGCATTGTTTTTGGTCACTGCTGATCTTTTTCAGAACATGAAGGCTTATGATAGTTCCTATTCAATCCTTTGTGAAAGTCTTTATTGCAAGAATACAACAGCAGACAACTGGTGTCATACCATCACTGCTTATGATAAGACGCCGTGTGGAAATCAAAAAGTAAGGCCATTAAAGTGTACCTCTAGAGGTCATAGTTAAGATAGCCGCGTGGTCAAACGCTAGTGTTTTCAGAATATTTTATGACAAGCCTACTGAAAAAACCCACTTTCTTTTCAAGATACAATTTTGCCAGAGTGCATGCGACTTGCATTAATATAATGGGTAATTTACATGAATGCATAAATAACAGAATTAGAATTTTAAAAGCTGTTGCGTTTATACGAACTCAAATCTTTGGAAAAGGATCCTCTCAATTGTGGAAATCAATTACCGATTCACTCCAAAAAAATAAGACGAATCGTTGAAGAAGTCGTGTTACAAATTTGCGAAACATATTTTTGGTTGGCTTCCCTGAAAGGTGTACAAATACATAACAGTTAAACATTATTATTTTTTATAAATCTATTAAAATATCACATCTAGTACTGAAGAGGTTAAAACGTGTCTAATTAACTTTTATTCGTTTAGTGGTGTTTGGATGGACATTGCATCAGCGACTCAAACGCCCCGGAAATTCAAGGTAAATAAATGTATTAAATAATTTGTTTGCTAACAAAGCAGAAAAAGTAAAGTAAGAAACTGTGAAAAGACGAATTTCAGGACGAGACATATTATAACATTGTCAACTCTGAATTTACATGTATCATAGTTTAAGGTGTATGATTCCATAGCAAATGTTACAAAACAGTTTGATAACAGACTATTAAAACGGCATTTGGCGAACAGTTAAACGCAAAATATGAAAGAAAATGTTTATACGGAAGATAAATCATGCGAAAAAGATATGTTAAAGATATGGTATTACTGTAATAAAATTATTTTTTCAGACGAAAGATGTATCCCTGGTGACCGCATGGGGATAGTCTATAATCATATGACTTGCGAACAAATCGTGAAACTGACTCCTAGTGACTGTCTTCGGCCAGATGTGAAATCCTTATGTTGCATGTCTTGCCAGCATGTCAATTCAGCAGCTATTCCAGTAGATCAACAGTGCCAAGCACATTTTGGACCGGGATCACACATGTGCAGGGTGAATATTGTGTTTATTCTAGTAAACACTGTAAACATTTGCTATTAAGTGTAACAAACCAGTTAACTGATTAATCAACTGACGTCTGCCTTCTGGAATGATACTGTATAAGTACTAATATTAGCGGGGGTTTAATTTTGGCTATATTGGCGGTCAGGGTAAGATGCGCCAATATAAAACACCGCCAATAAAAATCCTTTTCAATTTAACACGCCGCGAATTTAATATCTTGAAGATATCTGATAAAGAAAGATAGTTGCATGTTTCTAAATTATGTATATACTTTGGACAAGTAGGTAAACTTATATTGCGTTTACAAAAGGAATATAATTGGAATATCAAACAAAGCAATCAAGTACTGCATTAGGTAGCTGCGATAATGTTTTCACTCTTAAAATTTAACAATAGAATAACTGCGACGTTTACTTTTCTCTTCCATTGTCTAATTTCCGCCATTTTTCATCAAGGGTTGTATTTTGGCGGTCTGGCTTGATAGCGCCAATATATGACCCCGCCAATATAAAACACTTTTAAATACGCCAAAATTTGACGCCGCCAATATTAAGCGCTATACAGTAGTTTTCTAGTTGAATGTTTAAAATTCCCTCATGTGAATAAACAACTTATGAAGTACTGCCAATACCTCTAGGTAACGGTTCCTCCGCATGACATTTAAGATACGATCTTCATCTTAAATTCTGGCAAATCTGTTTTATTCTAGTTAGAGACATTTTACTAAAATTGGTTTTGGCGACCGCACAGCCCGAAAAGTTGCTCTGCCTTGTAATTTTTACTTGTGCAAACTTTTATTTCCAATAAGCATGAGTCAGTTTTATAGCCAAACCGGGCACTTTGTAGGATTAATACACACTTAAAAACGTTTGCATATGATAAATTAAGTAAACTACTAACAAATGCAACGAAATTTAGTTGTGTTTTGACAAAATCCCATTATAAATCGGTACTTTATTCGTTTTCTTTTTAGAACGTTCAAGACTACCACAGTACATACTCTGTACTTTGTAGTAAGTTGTACTGCCAAAACATGACTGCTGAAAACTGGTGTAACATTATAACTGCCTATGATAAAACGCCTTGCGCCAATGGCAAGGTAGGTATCAGAATAAAGGCCTCAAGAAATACATGTAACATAGTGGAATTCCGCTTTGTAGCGTTTTACGTTAATCTAAAACACATTTTGCTTCCAATCAACCATTTATATACTTGAAATTCTGAACAATCATAATTCTACAAGTGAGAAAAGACTTACGTGCTACTTTATTTGCCCGTTAAACGTTTATCAAAGATACATCTTGCTCCAAAACAACTATTTATATAGATTACTTGCAAATCTGAACTCTAAACAACACTGGCAATGTAAAGAAAAGACAAACTTGCTTCTTGCATCGCCTCTAAGATCAATTGTAATGTAAGGTTCTATTCTCAATTCAGATGTAACGCCTTAAAAGATAAGTTTTAAGTCAGTACTTGTTGACTTTCCGGTAGCATAAGAAGTGAACTTACTTAAAGGTAAAATGATAGATATATATCCCCGTTCTGTTTAAGATTTTTGTGATAAGATACTTTCAGGCTCTTCAACACGATATTAGGCTACAGATCACAATTAAATCAATTTTTAAAAAAATTATCCCCGTTCCGTATTGTAAATTTGTTTTGCTGAAATAAACTGTTTCTTAAAAAACAGGAAAAGATTAGTATAAATAATAAAGATAGATTTTTTTAATTCCAAGTGACAAGTTTAACTTGTCTTTGTTATATGAAAAAGGCGCTGTGTTCCCCATTATTATCGAACTTAACAATTTAAAAGTAATAAATAAATTGACTCGGGATTTGTTGATAAGAAAAGAAAAGCTTCATATTAAATCATTGCTAAATCATTAATCACGAACCTTGCCAATATTTTGCAGTGGTGTGTTGGTGGACAATGTGTCAACGATCCAAATGCTCCAGTTATACTAGGTAGGTTATCACTATATCGAAGACGCCGATTGAGTCTGCTAAGACATCAACCACTTTTGTTGACAGAAAAGAGCGTGCAGAAGAAAACATTGACAATTAATAAGTCGATGCAAACATAACAATAAATGTTAAACAAATATAAGCTTAAATGCCTTATACGAGTAATTTGCCTTTCTTATAAACCTTTTAATTTATAAACTTCAACTATTAAACATTATCCTCGTATAACAGCTACATGTAAGGAGGAAAATTCAGCTATATTGATTTGCCAAGAAGTCTTAAATAATAGTTATTTAAATTTGTTGTTAATATCATGTCAACGATTTTTTAGACGAGAGATGTGTTCCTGGAGATCGCAGCGGAAACGTTTTTAACCACATGACTTGCAAACAAATTGTTGAAAATGATCCAAATGAGTGTCTACAAGAAGATGTTAAGGCTTTGTGCTGTGCTTCCTGTCAAAAAGTGACGACAACACCAGTTCCAGTGGATACACAGTGCAAGAAAACGCTCGGTTCGGGGTCATACATGTGCAGGGTAATGCAATAGATGACAACGGACTGCTATAGTCACTGAACATGGCAAATATCAAAATATTGCAGGCTAGGTTCGATTTAGCCTTTTAATGAGCAGCAACAGAAGTGTGTATTACTATTCACGCCGTCTATTCCAGCGTGTTTACATAATTCAATATTTACAAAAATATAAGTATTTTGCTTAACGACCTATAAAGGGAAAGTCATTTTTTTCAATAAATAAAACCAGCAAAATTAATATCTTAAAGTGACAACACCTTTTCCGTAAGGTGGGTTTTAAACCTAGTTTTATGGTACACCAACCAATACAAATTTTTAATAAGTTTTTTAATACCGAACACGTATCTACAGTGTTGCGAAACATGCTAACATAACAAAATAAACAGGGCATTGTTTTTATTTAACTCAAACCATGAAAACGTTGATATCTGTATCTAGTAAATAAGATATAACTACACAAAATATGCACATGACAACAAACATACAAACATACATGCAAACAATATTTTTTAATACCGAACACGTATCTACAGTGTTGCGAAACGTGCTAACATAACAAAATAGACAGGGCATTGTTTTATTTAACTCAAACCATGAAAACGTTGATATCTGTATCTAGTAAATAAGATACAACTACATGAAATTTGCACATGACAACAAACATACAAACATACATGTACATGCAAACAAAAGGCAAATAGGAAGGTGATAACATTCTGCAGTGATTACATTGATTTTGTAGACATCTAGCTGTGTGAAACTCGGTCTGTCCTAGGAGGCGCATTCAGTTTTATTCATCTCCATTACTGCCCATAAAGGCTATATCAAACAGTCTACAATACTTTCAGTGTAGTCGCGTTCGACGACATTTAATTGCCCTCTTTCATTAATATAATTTTGGTGATGCTCAATTTTTGAGTGAATAAAGGTGGTATATTTGTTTAATCCCAAAATAAATGTCCTTTAAAATATTATGAAATGTATGATGTGATAATACAATTATTATGACCAAGTCACACAAATTACAATGATGAAATGCAATTGAAATTTCTCAAAATAAAAAAAATACGAGAAAGACAAACTATTATTAAAAAGCAGCAAACTTTTTTATGAAAAATTGATTTATTATGTGACGAGCTAAGAATGTTTGTTGCAATTAAGGCTGAAGCTTTAATATTAAAGAGGATGAAATGAATTTCAAACGCGCGTGATAATGCATATAACAAAGCTAAAGTACACATATATTGTTCAGTTCTTAGAAATCTTGTTTGACTAGTACATGTTTTCATGCATTATAAAGAAAGATTGAATCATAAATAATTGCATGTCTACACTAGGGATCGAACCCATACGCGAAAGCGCCTAGCCAAATCAAGCATCGACCGATTGGGCAACCACAAAAATATTTAGCGGATAACCCTGATATAGTGTTCGTAACTATGTATCATCGGAAACCGATTACATGTATAAACTAACAACAGTTCTGACTGATTTTTGCACAAATTGATACTGTGAATAGCAAAAACTTGCATGCCTATTATCTGTAGTACACTTAGTGGCTACTATAAAATTATATTTTGCAGAACGTTAAAGACTATGAGAGCACGTTTTCTGTACTGTGCAATAGGTTGTACTGCTCAAACACAACAGCACATAACTGGTGTAACTCTATAACTGCGTTTGATAAAACTACTTGTGATAATGAAAAGGTAAGACGTTTAAGATATCAAAATTTAATTTATTTTATATCATAGCTCTTTAAGAACGTATTTGTGCGTTCCCAAACACATTGATCTTTTTACCAGTAGTATTAACAATGATACAAATAATCTTCAACAATCAAAAAAACAAAAAGGAAAAAAAAAACGCGAAATATGCAGGAATAGCCAGACGAAGGAAACACAACCTCTTCACCGGGACAAAATTAGAGAAAGAAGAGTGCATGAGCTTATAAACTGATCGATTTAAATATGCTTCACCACAAACAGCTAACGCAAACAAGAATATTAGTGGTTACCACCTAGTAACGGTCAATGGAGAGTGGCAAAACATTGACACTTGTGATTTTTATAAGGTTCTAGGTTGCAACAGCCTCACGCCTGTAAAAGACATGATTTAATACTTCGTGCCTACTGTATTATAAAATGCGACAATTAGATGCTATTTGTCTTGGCCGAATTCGAAACCTCTGTTGGTCAAAGTTAATGTTTAGCCCTAATTATGACTTACCTGTACAAAACTACTTTTTATGTGTCTTCCTAATCAGTATAAAACAAAAATGAAAAAAGCATATCGGGTGCCTTTTGTGCAATCCGACACTTTTCGCTAGTATTTTTCTTATGAAGTAAAATATTGTTTACATGTCAGTGGTGTATCGATGGAAAATGTGTGAATGACCCCAGCGCACCTTCAGTTCCAGGTATTTTTTTCTTTTTATTAGTCAATATCAAAATACTTATTAAATGCACTGCAACTGGCTAACGTACTCTTAAACAGAAAAAGTTACACATAATGTTTTTTGTTTTGTGATATTGCGTCATTATTATGCAGTTTAGCTGACACCATTTCTGGTATTTTTTTTGAAACACATTAAGGTGGTATTTATATTCTTTTGTAATACGATGACTTCTATTCAGACAATTGTCCAATGGGCGACCGGGAAAATGATCCTCTAGTTTCTAACAGGAATTTAACGTGCGCGGAAATCCGTCAACCTGCCAACAACTTTGCTTGTTACGACAACTACACGAAACTAGCGTGCTGTGCAACATGTAACGCCATCAAGCGTGCAGAAACAGGTATATATATTACAATAAACAATGAACAACCATTGTTATTAATGGATGCATGTACTTTAAAGTCTGCTGTTAAGTAAAATTGATCATTCTAAACATATTTTACTTTTTTCTTTAAGCCAAGAGGAATAAGTTGTTGTGTTTTCGATTATTTGTTTGTTTAATCTAGACATTGTTTTGGTCTCGAAAAACGATCAATACTTATCTTGGTATTATTTAGGACTTGAAAAAAACAGTTATATATGCATATCAAGAATCGCCACATTCACAAAACACAGCCTCCCCACGCTGCGAAATAGACGAGAGAGAGAGAGAGAGAGAGAGAGAGAGAGAGAGAGAGAGAGAGAGAGAGAGACAGAGAGCATGTTTGTTAGTATGTCAACTCAAATAGGACGCCACAAACAATTAACGAAAAAGAGAACATTTGGGGATACCGCCCTGGAACGGTCAGTGGCAAAACAAACTGGGGGTTTAAACCAGCTTCTAGGGTGCCCATACCTCACACTTGCCCAAACAGGTTCTCGTGAAGGATTTGAATCGTGTATTCAATGGAAAAGTATTTGAAGCCGTAAACGTGCAGCTTAACGATCATTTTCTCTTCTGTTCAAGGGCTTAGCACACTCCTCGCAAGCACATTCATCGATAAAAAGAAAATGTATGTTATTAATGTATCTTTATTTTGCAATGGTAAGACACGTTAGAACAGTAAAGAAAAATAGCGAGATCTAAAATTTCCCTCAACTTCTATTAAAATAAATTCCAACAACTAAACAATACAAATCATCATTTTAAATGTCCACATGAGTAATGTGATACTGACAACAATTTATTGTGTCCTCTGGCTTACATAATAAATTATGTAAACTTTACGAGATATTAGTAAAAGTGTGTTTGACCTTCAATTTCCTGATCGTTTCCTGCTCGCGTAAACGGATAACAATCACTGATTTCTTTTTTAGTACATGTAGTTGAAAGTTTTTTTTTACAAAGAACACACCAATTTCTAGTCAGTTCATTGCACGTGGGAATTAAAAATTATGTTTTGTATCGCGTAGTTTTTGTGAATTTATGTATATAGAATTTTAAGGAATTTTAAAGTATAGTTGTAAATGTTTTTTTAAGTGACATTAATACTGTTGATGCATATACATAAATATTTCAGTTTATAATAGTTTTACGTTATTTTTGTCTGACAGGTTGTGAATATGGCGACAAGATTTCTGGTTGTGATTCTAGAAAATGCGGGACATACAACGTAGATACAAGGAAATCATGTTGCTTAAGTTGTCGCGGAAGTGTCATTGTTGGTTAAAATGATTAATTTGAATGATAAAAAATAACGTTTATCACATCATCGCTTTTGAATTCTAAGTTTTATATCTTAAAGGTAGTAAGTACGTTTGATGAAAGTTTGAGTGTTTAAATAACTTACTTTATTTATTCATAGATCAGTAAATCAATCTGAACAAATGTTTACTAAACGATCATTTGCATCCTGGTTTTCTAATGTGTTATATCATTTCGTAAATGAGATTATAAACGAATTCTAAAACCACACAATGTTAAAGAGCTGTTTGAATGACGGTTTTTGCTTATCAAGTATTAACTGAAAAGAAACATATACTGTGCCCCGTATAAGTCACCGGATGTAAACTTGCTGTTTTTTTCCTTTAAAATGATCAACTCACCAAAGGAGAAATGTATATATGCACAAAACAATAGATACAATCAATAGTTCAATCAAGCCATGCAATTATTGAATTGGCATGATTTAGATTTATATAAACATTTAGAGGCGAGAGTTGTTCCTAACGCTTTTTTGATTTGTCACAGTACAGCTGCGAATATCTGATGACGGTAAAGGCCTAAAAGATGATTAGAAAACCGCCTCCAACTTTTTAAACGTAGGTTTATCTTCCGGTTTAGACGCCCAACATTTCTTCATTGTATCAAAATATTTCTCTGAACAATTTGATGGCATTGGCCGCTGTATTACAAGTGCATTCATATCTGAAATAAAAAAAACAACAACATTTAATTATCACCTATTTAAATCTACGTAAATTAAATTAATTCTTTAATTTTCATTTATTTAACCATGGCATCACTTAAATAAATAATAACTGTTGATATCATCTTTTGAATCACTAAAAAAACCCGACAAAGTACGCCAAAGAAAAAGCCACGCCCTTCAAATTACACTGCTCTGGAATAAGCTACAAAAAGTGGCCTAAAATTATCTAAATTTTAAAACAGCAGTATCACCACAATGTCAAAAATAAGTAAAAAGTTAAATACAATTAAAATGTTGCAGTGAATCAATATTTTGGAATAAAATCCAACATATTTTGGTAACTTTCATAATTATGATGCTCAAACCTCGACTAATATAAGTAAAAATATTTGCATTAAGGGCATGCATCGTTAATGGTCAAAATTTAGTTTTTGTCAAAACGTGTGTCTATAGGGAAACCATTCTTAAATCTACTCTTCAATTAGTGTTTAGATATCTTTTTCACTAAGGCATATTTGATATCACCTTACTCAAATGTCAAGAGCTACCGAGAGAACCTAAGTATGTATTTATCTAAGACTGTTCAATCGTATAGCCTTGAACAATATAAAAGGGTTTGTTAACAAGGTGATTTTTATTGAAAACTAATTAGAGTTGATCACAGACGTTTTGGTCTCAACAAATTTCTTTACAAGCCACAACTTTCTATCGACTACCTATCGAGCAGCTTCAACTCTGTGGGCGTCAGCCACTACTATTATGTTGGGACTACGAAGTCCAACCGTATGGAGTTCCAACTCCTATAGACTCTATGAATCTTGATAACAGATTGTTCAATCTATGCTGCCTTCTCAGAGAAGCTGGGCTTCATAATAGACTACGGCAGCAGTCGAAGGAACCGTACAACTGTATATCTGATTCTGCCTTTGTGCTACAACACTACAATTGTACAATTGTACTACGTATTCAGTAACCTCTCTTAGGAGCAAGCTCACACAAAGAACGCGAAAACCTTTCGGTAGCTTAATTATTGGCCTCGCTAACTTCTTTATGCCAGCCAGTTGGCCTCGCTAACTACTTTAAGCCAGCAAGTGTTGTATTTACACAACGTCTTGGTTGCATTTAAACAACTTCTTACAAGTTGAAACCGACCCCTTTATATTTACCTTATATTTAACAACACAATGGTTACAAGCTATGATACAATTTTACCTAAGACCAAAACGTCTTCAAAACGTCTTAAAATCACAAATTCACTAAATGTTAAAGATTCACAAAATGACATTATCTATGTCAAGCAAAATTGTCAGTGCATCACTCTGTGCTGTGTGATTAAAACAACTTCAACCTAATAATAACAATTATTATACATGAGTTTATTATTTCATGTATATTTATATATGTGTATGTAATCAAACAGAATATTAAAATCATTCCTGACATCAAACGAACTTAAGAGTGGTCGATATAAAATTATTAAAACTTATTAACATAAAATGCAACCATTCATGTCATCTTTACAAAGGCATAACATTTGATATTCATGTATGTAAAAATACTGAAACACATTTATATTAAACCAATATATAACAAGTAAAATATTCATATCAAGAATTACCAAAGAACTATGTTTTCGGTATCATTGTATAATACAATGTATGTAATCAATATTATTCGTGCAATTCTGAGCACGACACGAAAAAAATGTTAGTTACGTCAATCGTTGAAATATTGTGATAAAATTGAACAAACAACATTGATTATAATTATGGAATTCGTGGCAAAAAATAACATTTCACAATTTAAATTTGTAACAAAACAACCTATTAAGCGATACAAAATGATATACATATTTTATATATAATTGTTATAGAAACAAATAAAATGTCAAAAAAGAATACTACAGAAGACAATTGTTCTCGTGACGTTCTCTTAAGTAAAGTTTACATCTTTTTAACATTCATATCCAGATATCATTTTCGAGCTTGATCTTGAAATAAAGTGAAATAGGCTTATCATGAAGCGCCACATTCAGAAAAAAGCACCCCAACGCAGCGAAAGAGTAGGAAAAGAGAGCACGTGTTAAAAAGAATATCAATTTCAAACAAGACACCACAAACAAATAACGGAAATGAGAACGCTTGGGGTTACATGTACCTTGAAGATATTTTTTTCTAGTTTAAAGCAAACTCCCTAGATTGCCGTGGTACGTGGTAATCAACGACGTTTAACAAGTTATTTTCTTGCATACCGGATAAATATTTCCGCGTGTTTTATCGGGGAAAGAAAATCTTATCTTTTCCCTAGGGAAAAGATAACGTTCGCGTGCTACCCGAGTGACGTCACGTCTTCAAATACTTACGTAATTTATTCGAGTTAGTGACGTCATTTAGAAAATAAGGTTTACGTTCACGTCAATATTTCAGCGTAAGGAAACAAAATTTAGTTTGTATACATGTACGGAAATGTAATGAACAATAAAAGGTATGCAAGAAAAAGTATCTTGCATGGGACATTCGGCAAAGATGGAAAAATCTGTCACCTCGGGTGAACTGTTTTGGCGAGAACTCGGCAGAGCCTCGTTCCCGCAAAACAGTTCCCCCTCGGTGACAGATTTTTCCATCTTCACTTCACACTCATGCAAGATACTTATAATGACACACAAAGAAATTTTAAGTAAACAAGAAAGGCTTGTTACTAAGACTGTTGCTCTCGACAGAGAGAGATAAATGACATATATCGGCACTAGATTACTTATATAAACAAGTTCGACCGAACCAGCCAAGAATTTTATATAAAAGTTAGTTGACTTCCCTGACTTGAAAAGATAACTGTTTTGTTTCAGGCAAAAAAACTTTCTTGTTTAAACTAGAGTTAATCTAGTAGACCAAAATGCTGATGCTTTTTTCTTTTCCACAACGTTAAGAACATTAAAATACCATGTTTTGGTTTTCCTCCATATGTTATCATCTCGTACAGGAGACAGCCAAAGGAGTACACATCCGATTTACCTGTGAATCTCCCATCAAAGCGTGCCTCGGGTGCAGTCCATTCGAAGGGAAAGACAGAACCTGACAAACGTTTATATTTTAAAAATTACATATATATTTTACAATACTGTAGCGTCTTAGGTTTCATTGCAATATTCACTTACCTTTTTTGTCCTTGTATAGTCTCATGCATTGTTTTGCTTTAGGTGTATTGTTGCTGTAACTGGCTACACTATATTACAATTAAGTATTGCCTGGTATTATTGTACAGTGCAACACCTAAACTTCACAAATCGTGCCAGTTTTACCTTCCTCTAGTGTTTGTATTATTTATTTCCCTGTGTTTTCCATGCAAGAGTCCAGTTTTTACACCTATTTCCGCGAGTAAGATACTTTACTTCACTACACTTTAACTCCTGGTGTAAATCTGATATTTTCTAGTCATTGTTGTAATATTATGTATACTTTATATGTCTGCATACTGTTTAGGTAATCCTAGCAGTTATCTTGTTCAATTTTCTTGTTTTAATATTTTCTTGTCAAGCGGAAGTAATCCCCGGCAGCCATGTTAATTTTTACTGTGGTGTCGTTGCTATGCGACGGAGCGTTTAGAAGTCGGACCAAAGCTTATTTAACAGCTGTAATCTATTATTTTAAGATGTTTAGTCAACATAACAGCAGAAAACGCTCTTTTGAGGTGAATTCTGATTGCTAATAAGTATATTATGTCTTATTTAGTTTAATATTTCATGCTAAAGTTGTTTTTAGTGCGTGCACCTGCTGCGTCTCTGGTGCACCACCATCCACAGCTGTGGGCTGTGGACGCCACAACAGCAATCTGTGGTGTTGTGGCAGCGTCTGTGGGCTGTGGATTCCACAGCTGAGCCGTGTGGCAAATAAAAGCGCCGTACGCCACAGTTTCGTGGACTCCAACACTCAAAATTATTAAGTGCACCCGTTTTTACGGCTTTCCAAAATTTTCACTTTTCAAAGGTGCGCTATTCTTTTTCTTAGCAAATAAAGACAATTTAGAATTAAATAAGCATTGTTTCTTTTAAAGTAAAGGGATTTTCAGATTGTTGCGCTATTTCTCATAGAAATTTTACCAAAACAGACATCATATATTTTATTGTCCTGAGATTATATAGATTGGTTGCTCTTCCTTGGGTACAAAAATACAACTGTTTAATCTATGCGGGATAGGAAAATTTGGTCATATGTAGTATTACGATAGTTATACATGTTACAGTTTGTTAAGTTTATTAAAAGCGTTTAAACTATAAATTTGTGTGGTTTGTCACTTGTAGTGATAAGTTTCCCGTAATTAGATCTATTATCTCCATATTCCCAATCCCTTATTAATCGTTTTATTAAGTTGGAGTCCAAACATCGAGCCTGATCCGCATCCACGACTTCCGGAAAGTAATACCGGCCTGGTGTGTTAGCCTATTTACGGTCAACCTTGAACAGCGCTAAAGCATCAACTGCTAGTGTTTTGCGTTTGGGGAAATCACGGGCGTAGCAGGAGTCGGCAAGTCACAATCCAGCGTAACTGAAGACCTGGCGGACAGTTAGCCCCAGCAGAGCGTTTAGCCCCACCTTCACCGTTCCTAGAGCCGCACCCGAGTGCGTAACAATACATTGATTTATTTCATTGAAATAAACGAATATAATAAATATAATATTTTTTCCTTCTTGACACAAACTGGAATCAGGCTAAAATAATTACTAAGACATTCTAATACTACTAACAATTTTATCACTGTTATTGATTGTCGTAATATCTTTCTGTATTTTCTGGAGGTTGATATAAATGTGTCTTTAATTTTCTCATATGATAATTTGATATAAATATTTATGATTGTTCATGAAAGCTTAAAATGTAACCTTCATTATTTGAAACATTTAAAACACAGATTTTTATTTCTTTACCGAATGCCTCATGCAAGAAACCTTTTCTTGCATACCTTTTGTAATAAAATGACTCTTCGACATTTCTTATAACTGTGGTGCTGCTAGAATAGATTTCTGTGACAAGTTGAGAAATAATATATAACCATATTTACGTATGATGTTTTATTATAAACCCATGAATGATTTTAGCATATTGCAGCATAAATCCACAAAATTGATAAAATCGTTAGATTTGTAATTCCGTATTGGACAATGTAAGTTTTCCAATTTTTTAATTAGCAGCTTCCCGGGTTTTATGTGTCGTCATTTACTACGTCACGCTATGTTGTAATTTTCCGGCACATAACGAACTCCAAAATAGGAAATTTCCGTCTCAGTTTTACAACCGTTACGATATTTAAGGCCATTTATAATTTTCTACGCCATTCATTAATTTACTATCGCGTTACTATGTTTATTTCTACAATTATGTAAACCACGTTCTTGATTAAAAGTTTGTTGTTTAAATTTGTTTTGAGCGAGAAGGGTAATTCAAGGAAAATTATGACAGTATGCAGTCTGTAGGTTTGTATTATTTTTCGTTGCGTATGTACATCACGCTTAACCTTTGGCCTCGCGTGATATTGTTTACATACACAATACGAAAAATACGAACCTACAGATTGCATACTGTTATAATATTCCATATTAATTAAAGATTTGTTGCTTGTTTCTTTAATTATTGACATAAAATAATACGGTGATATCTTTTTTTCATTTGAGTTGTTACATATTTTGGAACGAACTTACAATTGTCGTGTTTCCCATTTTAAATAATATGAGGCACGCCACGGGAAAAGGTACCTTCGGTCATTTTTTGTGTTATTTTTGTTGTTACTGTATTTAGAAAGAACTTTCAAATTTCTATTATTTTCTCATAACAAAACAGTGATTTTGGTACACATTTTGACAATAAAATGGTATTTTTACCGCGAATTGCATAATAATTAATGTCGTCTGCTCAACTTTATGACGTCGTTTCAAGGATTGACGTCAACTGCCCGAATGTACCTTTTCCCGTGGCGTGCCTCATATATATATTATAAGAAAGCATAATAAGCAATGCCATCCAATAAATTTCATGAATTCATTTGAACTTTGATTTAATTTCCGAAATACCTGTAATGCGCCATATAATGTTTAGGTCTTTTTGGGTGGATTTAAGTCACCCTTAGCCTGATCACACTTGTGCAGGAAAGGGTGCTTTAGACTAAGTTCTCACAAACATAAACGGCATTTCTCTTTAATATGACAACTCGCTTAATTACTTTAAATTTTAAAGTATTTTAACTGTTTTCGATTCAGATCATATGTTAAAATGTAAATTGATTATAAATTGTAATCAAAGAAATATATAAGTAAAATTTATATTTATAAATCCTTTTTGTTTCTGATGGTATGATAAAATGTTAATGATTACAAAATGAAAAAAAATATATAGGGATTATTTATAATTTCATTAATGGGCAGTGGTCAGACGTTTTGCACCTGCAAGGGAACAACCCCCGCCCTCCACGTGTTAACTGCCACCATCCAGGTCGGTCAAGGCTGGTCAAACGCTATGAAAGTAATCCTAGACAGAAAATTAGGTACGGACACCCGTAGGCAGATAGCTGAGCTTTGCGGTGCATTCTGGCACTTTCTGCATCCGCGCTTGCACCGACCGTATCGGTTTGTCTTTCCGTCGGACTCTGCCAGTGGGGGATCCATACACTAGGCACTTTAGAATGTCAATATCACTCGACCAGGCCTGCATATGGAGAGGTCAGTCCAGCTTTACTGTCTCGGCAAAGACTTAACACGGGGAACAGTCACCAGTGATAAGCACTGACTCATTGGGCGTAGAGCTGGGCGCTAGGGGTTGCTTCCGACGTCGACGGTGGGAGAAGTCCTCTGACTCCATTAGGAAGTTACCGCCCGCCACACCCCTGTAAGCCCCCAGGCAATAAGGTTGTACCTCGCTACAACTTGCTTGTTTCCTCGTCGAGTGCGTAACGCGATAGGAATGTTTTTAAATTAAGCATATGGCAAACACAGAAAAAAACAATGATTAGAAACCATCTGCCAACCTGGAACGTCAGCACAATTTGTCCAAGCCTCTCTTACGACCACCAGCAAGTAGATGATGCCAGGAAAACCGCCATCATCGACCGTGAGCTGGCCAAGCGAAACATTGACATCGCCGCACTAACCGAAAACACGCTTCGTTTCAAGTGGCAGTCTCAAGAAAAAGGACTACACGCTCTTTTGGCAAGGCAGTGAGTCTGACGTGCGCCAAATTTATGGGGTTTGCTTGGGGCAGTCCGCAACTTGCTTCTGCTATCAGTTGAACCTCCTTCACAGAGAACCGAGCACATCCTCTCACTCCACCTCACTAAATCCTCAAGACTTACAGAATGTTTGGCGTTTACGCCCCCAAACTCTGCTCCACATATGAGGCAAAAGATGCATTCTATGAGAAGCTTTAGACAAGGATAAGAACCCAGCTAAGGAAAATATGTTCCTGCTTGGTGACTTCAATGCCTGGTAAGGCGCAGACCACCTGGTAACGTTGCATCGGACACAACGGACAACCGCTGCTTGAACTCTGCTGCTTCTATGATCTCTTTATAACCAACACCTTGTATCGCACTACGCCGCACCACAGAGTGTCTTGACGACATCCCAGGTCAAAGCACTGGCACCAGCTGAACCTCGACATCACAAGGAGAACCATGCTGAACCACGTGCTGCGCACACGCAGTTACCATAGCCCTGACTGTAACACCGATAATTCCCTTGCCGCTATCAGGGTGTTTCTACGACCCAGAAGGTTTCAACGCTCCAAGCAGACAGGCCGGCCTCTCATCGACACGGTCAGAACCTCAAAGCCTGAGTTGCGCCAACGCTTTGCTAAGTCCATCGACAAGACCCTAGATGACTGCCCCACAGACAGCGCAACAGCACATTGGGACTTAAACGTGATGCTATATACCTGGCCGCCTTAGGCGCATTCGTGAGGGCCAGGAAGAATGTGCACTGGTTTGACGCTGGGACTGAAGTGATGGAGCCTTATTTATCATTAAGAGTTTCGCACTTCTCAACTTCATGAGGAATCCCTGCGAGAAAATCGCTGTCGCCCGTAGGTGCGTCAACGACTACTGGCTGAAGCATAGCAGTGACGTTTGCAGACTATGGGATCATATGTGTCATTTACGAGGGGATGAAAAAAGCATTTGGACCAAGTGTCACGAATACCGCACCACCCAAGTCCACCTCACTCGATATCACCAAGTACGTAGAGAGAGATGGGTTGAGCACTACGGGAAGCTGTACTCTAGAGAGAATGTCGTCACCAATACTGCCATGGAGAACCCCAACCAAGTGCCCGCCATGGATGAACTCGATTAGCCACCGACCACCGAGGAACTTAGGCTATTGACTCGCTATCCTGCGGGAAAGCACCAGGCAGTTATGAAATCCCACCAGAGGTTGTTAATGATATTGCCTCTTTTGGGGAGCGAACTTTCAACGTCATGGCGAAAGCGCCTAGCTATGAAATTCCGACAACGTAACCGACTGAGCTAGCCGGGACAACCCTTAAAATGGTTGAGCAGATAGCATGACAACGGTAGCAGATTAATTTACTGATAACAGTACTGACTACATGTACGGGGAGACTTTTTACGGCCACAACACTGCACAACTAGCGCTACTGTGAATGTCGCAGAAGAGAACTCCCTTCTTGGACATCTCCATGAACTTTTGCTACAGTGCTGGCAAGAGGAAACAAAAGCGGGATGCAAAAAAAGGTCATGCTCTACAAGAAAAAGGGTGACCGCAGAGACTGCAACATCTACCGTGGGATCTTTCTCCTTAGCATTGCGGAAAAAAGAATTACACAATGTAGCAAGAGTACACTTACCGCCTTCAACAGTGTAGGTTCCGGGCGGTATGTTCCTTTCAAAACCATTAATATTAAGTCCTTAATTTTGTTTTAATTTATCAACAGCAGTAAGAAAATCCCCCCCTTAAAAAACCACATAAAATTTCAGGTAATAATTTTGTATCACTAGTTAATAAGTGCTTTAATATTTATGCTTGTTAGTTAGTTTGTAGTTTGATCATACCGGCTCCACGCTGATGGACGCCCGAGAGGTTGACAAGCTTTGCTAATCCGAAGTCAGCAACTTTCACTTCCATCTCTTCTTGAAGTGTTTGGTTAAGCAAAACATTTGCAGTTCTGAGATCTCTGTGAACAAATCGGTGTTGTTGCAGATAACTCATTCCAAGTATTATCTGAAAAAAAATGTGTGGAAAAAAAGAAGTGAGTCCATTACCCGCACTGTCTAATATATTTTAGTTTTAACATTATCCGTGGATGCAAACAGAAGAATAAAAGGACAGACACATGAGTGCATGGTGGTTTGATATATACGTATTTAGTTTTGTTAGCAGCACGCGTCTTACATCCGGTAAAGTGTTTTCACTTGAAGCACTTGAAATATTTAAAATGTTAACTAAATTAATAAATTCTTTAATTGTAAATTGGATTTACATTTATGATCGCTAAAAGGGTGGCCAGATTATTAATTAAGGTCTGTTTGAGAAGACTTTAAATGAAGAAGAACAATTCCTAAAAAACTAATTTGGCAAGTACCTACTGTGCAATTTTTTCCAAGTTGTGAATTTTTAACACTTGTCCTTGATCCTTCATGATGTATGTTTCTAAAGAACCTTTTTTTCATATACTCTGTGATAATAAGAATGGGATCTTTTTCTCTGCATACTCCATACATCTTCACAATATTTGGATGGTTAAGTTTTCGCATTATTCTTGCTTCGTCCAAGAACTGTTCCTTTGACATCTTAGATTGAACCTTTAGCTTCTTGATTGCAACCATTGTTTTCTCTCCATGCTGATCGTACAATAATCCTGCAAATTAATATTTTCCTAACATTGTTGTTATTATTGTTATTCTTTTTGAAATCAGCTCAATAAAACTTTAAAAATCTCCAAAATGTTTCTTTTTAATATCATATTTGTATACCTTGGTTATGTATCTATCATCATGCAAAGTTTCATTCAAATCTAAAAAGATCAAATATTGAGATCTTTTGAAAATGTAGCAATCGTCTTTAAAACGTTATTAGCGTATGTGACTGCGCATATAGCATGCCTATTGTTGTCGTTTACATGAATAGATGAATTTCTTTCATTTGATTGACTGTACTTTTTAGTGTGAAGCTCATTGTGGCCAAGATGTTTCTAGATGTCTACAGCTAAACTTCGATTAAATGAAATACATTTTATTAAGCCAGAAGCATCCAATCGAATTTGAAAAAAAAAAAGAATTATGATTTACTTGAATTGAACTAAATAATAAAAATACTTATACTTAATAAAGGTATGCAAACTTATACTTAAGAAAGGTATGCTTAATAAATTGTAAACAGTTACTCAGACGGAGCTTTTAAGGGAAACTAAAACAGACTAGGAGCTAATCATGAATATGCTGTATAAAACGACACATTCTAAAAGGAAATGTCCGATCTTTATCAACACACGGACAAACCAATGCAAATTAGTCACATATTCGCTTTGCTTACAAGTGGTAAAATTAACAGCTTACATTTCCCACAAATACTGTTTTATTTATATGCCGGTTATAAATTCCAGAAACCACAGACATGACTGTGCGAGGCGTGAGTGGAAATAAATACTCACAACGAAACCATGTTTTCTCTGTTTTTGTAACGGAAAGGCTCGCTGTTTGACATCGTCAGTTACAGGTACAAATGAGAATACATTTTTGTACCTAAAGTGTCATCAGTTTGCGTGAATACGTTACTTACGATTTTGTGGCATGTTTTACGCCGAAACTTTATTAAAGGTTCATAGTTTCAAAAAAAACATGTAGGTAATTGTATGGTTATTGCTGATCATTTGTTGCACTGGTGTTAAGTTTATGGGGAAATCTCGCAAAAGCCTAGAAACTCGAGTGTTTTCTTTTATCCTGTTATCGTGTTCTTTCTGATTTGCCTCCAGAGGGTCTGGTCTCAGTGAGGTCGTTGAGTACCCGCCCTTTGGCTAAACAACGCTTTAAGCTTCTTATGGTGTCTATGTTTGTATGCTTTTGCATTAAAAATTTCCGAGCTGATTGGTGGGTTTCACCAAAACAATTTGCACTTGTTTGTTCAAGCGAGAACCTGTTGGGGCAAGCGTAAGGGTAATGAACCATAGAACCTTGTTATAGCCCCCAAAGGAAAATTAACGGTTCCAAGGCGGTAACCTTTCGGGTTCTCTTTTTTCGTTTATTGCTTGTAGTGTCTTGAAATGGATCATTTTCTTACCCATGCTCTTTTTCCTCCTTACTTGTTGGCTGGGGGGATGGGGGGGGGGGGGGGGAGTGTCTTCTTGATGTGGCCATTCCTGGTATGCGTATTTCAGTTTTTATTATTTTTTAGTTGAAAAGTAAATTTGGATTCAAAGAATTGAAAAGTATATGATCGATGTAGTAAAAACATTCGATAATACTATTTTAGACATGCCTTTTTAAAAGTTGAAATTAATAAGTATTTTCATATTACTCATACCTTGAAACACTTCACCAAAACTTCCCCCACCAAGTTTCACGTTGAACTTAATTCTTTCTCGATCAAGCTCCACGTCTCTGTTCAATGAATTGATGATACATTTGATAAGCTATATTACAGATGTATGGAAATACTTACTATAAAGATTTCTTTTTTGCTTTTTTTCAGGTTCGTTCTTGTGATATTCACGATGTTAAACAAACTTATAACTTTTGAATGTCAACAAAGCCACAATTTAAAGTTTTGATTGTTTTTTTTTCAACACGTAGAACAATTTTTTAAAAAAAATCATCAAACAGGATGCTATGCTCAGAAACATTGTTTCATTTACAGTTTCTTGCATTTATTTTGTTTTCAGAAAATAACAAACTTACCCTAAAGTTGGTAGTCCTTCTCCTTCACCTGTAAAAATCTGGTCATCAAGGCTGAAATATAAACTTTATAATATTAAGAACCTGTTAGCGCACGTGTGAGGATGGTGCATCC